>VYZM01009776.1:49023-147772 GCA_013398915.1 Dromas ardeola
AACCTCCATGGGCTGCAAGGGGACAGCCTGCTTCACCATGGTCTTCACCAGGGGCTGCAGGGGAATCTCTGCTCTGGCACCGGAGCACCTCCTCCCCCTCCTTCTTCACTGACCTTGGTGTCTGCAGAGTTGTATCTCTCACATATTCTCACTCCTCTCTCTGGCTGCAATTGCTGTTGCGCAGGTTTGGTTATTTTTCCCCTTCTTAAATATGCTATCACAGAGGTGCTACCACTGTCGCTGATGGGCTTGGCCTTAGGAAGCGGCAGGTCTGTTTTGGAGCCAGCTGGCATTGGCTCTATCAGACATGTGGGAAGATTCTAGCAGCTTCTCACAGAAGCCATCCCTGTAGCCCCCCACTACCAAAACCTTGCTACGCAAATCCAATACAGAATATTAGAAATATTTCTCTGTATAATCTCAGATCCTATAAAACCAGCAAACTTTATTCCCAGTCCTATTAGTTTTGCTACTATTAATGTGATGTCCAATCATCCAATTTTATTTTATACTTGTCTCAGAGAATAATATTAACATAAAAATTAGTGGATCCTACTTATGCATTTCCCAAAATGTAATACATTTCATACAATGCCTGAATTGTGCTTACAGGAACTTGCCAGTGAAAATAAATGACCACGGAAGAGCAGAACGAAGTCGTGCAGATAACTGATGAGGAAAGAAAACTCCAGTCAACAATGGCAGAATTTTTTTCTTTTTTTAATCAACACTATTACCCTACAGTGAAGATTCTTATGGGAGACTCACAAGTCACCTTCTAAAGCTGAGTCTTGAATCTAAAATTAATAATTCAGACTGAACACTAAACATCATGGATTCAGGAAAGAGACGAGTTTTATAGCAATTCTCTTCCAGCTAATCCCTTAATGTTGCACAAAATTATTTTCTCATTGTCACATAAGAACTGACATACTTATCACCTCTTTCCTTTTTAACACCTGTGAAAGCTCAACAGGTACCTTACGAGCTTTTTGCCTTGGATCATTTAAATGGTTAAAGTATTCAAGTAAAAAAAAATTGGAAGAGCTGCTTTGTATTAATTTTCATATTTTCTTCTTCTACCTCATTCCAGAATAATGGATTAGGTACCCAAAAGTCTGTATATTTTATTTAATAGTAACAGTTAGCCTAATAAAAGATATTCCGTCCCTCTGAGAAACTTATTTATTTATCCACCAAAAACCACTAATGTTAATGTTTCATAAAAGAGAAAAGCATTGGGAACATCAGATGAACATCTAGAAACATTATTTCAATCATAACTATAACAAAAAACCGAAACAAAAAAAACCCACCGCCAATAAGAGGCAGTGGTAGCAACTGAGAAGCCTCTCCCATGCAAAGCACTAAGGAAATACCTTTTTTCTCACCTTGGTGCAAACATACTGCTACTTAATAAAGAACTGCAAACAAACATCACAGTCTATTCCTATGCACAATTCCATATTCACATGCTGCATTCTGTCCCATATACTTCTTTTTCTTCTCATGTTCTTTCTTTATTCCAATCAACATGTGTTTTTGGTCTAAGTTTAATAGACATAGGTTTTTCAGCTCTGCAGATATATTTCCTCCATTGTATATTTTCAAAATATTTACATTTCTGTATCTCTCTGTATAGTGTATACCTTACATGGGTTCATCTCTTCTTTTTTCTTTTGAGCATACTACAGGCATAGGAGGTGTAGAATCTAACTGCAGGTGCTGCAGAAATCATCTGTAAGATGCCATAGAATACTCTGGGCCCTAGTCGTTGCCAGACTTAGCTACACCAAACTGCTTATATACAGTCATCAAATTACATGTATGCAGCTGACTATTAATACAGCCCAGAAATCATTAATCTGTTATCATTGAAAAGAAGAGGATGAAACATAGCTCCATGTTTTTATGACACTGTAAAGCCTCAGTTTGGCCAGATTATTCTTCAATTACCAATATTTATCATTGCTCAAAAGGAATTAAATCTCTATTTTAGATCAGTTGTGGGGTTTTATTTCCCAGCAGTTCAGTAAAAATCTGTCAGTAATTAAGTTTGAACATAAAGCAGCGTTTCAGAACAGAAACACATGCATTTTCAATTCCATTAGCAACTCACTCTGTTGACAGATCACCCTTCAATACAAGTAGCAGTATGAAAAGCAGTGGAAGGAAAATACTAGCGTTTAGTAAAACCACTGAATCAAGTCATTGAATAACTTCAAAAAATGAGGTACCCATAAAGATGATAAAACTGAATGAATTAAATGTATTTATGAATTCAAGTATGTCAATAGTTGTATATAAAATATTCCAGCAGTAGCACGACAGCTAATTAGCTTGAATTAAGAAATATGTACATCTGTGAACAATGAGGAACTTTGCCTACTTAGGTTTCAGATGAACATCTTTACTGCTTATCTATGATATTTTATGACATTTTCCAAAACATAAAGATGTGTTCTGCTGAACAGTCTCTGAATAACCAAATAAAACCAAGACTATCATTTAGAAAAAAAAGTATTACTAGGCTATATTTTTTTCCTTTTCTAATATTTAATATGTAAGAACTAACCTGCAATCTCCCTATACTAGTATTTATTTTAAAGCCCAGAAGAGATTCCATGTCAAGTTGGTTTCATTTCAAGAATTCAAAGAGGAATATACAAGTAACTTAAAATGTCTTTTAGAAATGTTCATCTCTTATTATTTAAATATATCTTGTATTTCAAAATTAGGGATTGCGTACTTTGGTGATAAAATTACCAAATGTAATGTTTTTATTGTCATTACATCATTTTTTTCCTAATGAAAGTACTAAGGATGACTAAAATGTCATAAATGTATAATACCATTGCTTTCCTTAAAAGTGAAATTATTATTTTCAAAAACTGGTAGTGATTCAAGTAATTTAGAAACATACGAAGATCATTAATAATCACTGTGTATTTGATATCCCCTTACCGCCACTATATAAATAGGGGGAATCTTGCATAAGAATCTGTCTGCCCTCTCTACATTTTTCTTTCTGATTCAGTGCAAAATTTTGCAGCTTTTTAAAAAGAATTTAACATTTTATTATGAAGATATGAAATCAAGGTAGAGCTGTACTTAAAATTTAAATGGCAAAGGGTTATATTTTCTCCATACTTATACACAGGAAAACAATCAGACTGCCATTCACAGTGAGAGCTTCACCTCGTCAACATTACCTGCTAACTACTGCCACTGACTTCATCTTTGGCTAGTATAAGCCTACATTCAAAAGGCTGATTCAGAGTTACAGCAGAATAAAATTTGGAATTAGCAATGCTAGCATTGAAATCTCATGATATACATTCACATTTATTCTGCATTATTACAAACCAAACAAACAAAACAAGAAAAACTAGAAAAATTCAAACTTTTTGAAGACTTAAATCTGAGCCAAATCAAAGCTCCATGATTGGATTCATGTTTCAGTAGTTGAGTTATTTTCATCAGACTCACTCTAGAAACCTGAAAATATACTAAAATGCTGCAGATCTTCCTACCTCAAATTAAAAAAAAAAAAAAAAAAAATAGAAAAAATTAGAAAAAAACCCAGAGAGGTGGGAATGGGAGGTCAGCACTCAGCTGAGGCATGCTGCTATCATAGGGTAAACTACTACAAATAAAGATGTTATACTGTGGAAAAATAAGATTTGATTGTGCACGTTGGGTATCTTTCCTGTGAATTGTATTGACCTGCAAAAAATAAAAACATAATGACAATAAAAAAATCCTGATCTCTCTGTGATTTATAGGTACTGAACTCTTTAAAATGCGTTAAAGTCCTTTGACTCGTGGTTGGAGCTTATTAGTCAGCAAACAGGGCTTATTTGATACTTATTCCAAGTAAATGATCAACATTATAAAAATGAGCACTGAAATGAAATGTGCCCGCAATTGAAGTGTTATAAATGATAGAACACAGTTTTATAGGATTCTTTTATGTAACATGTAACAATTGAATACAAAACTCATGAAGTTCCATGTTTTAGCTGATAAAAAGAATGTTCATGAAGAAGCATATTCTAATTAAATGTAATTTAAAAAAAAGAACAAGCAATTTGGTAAGATCTTCAAAGTATTCTTTGTAAATAAAGTCATCAACAGTTAAAATAAAATAAGCACAGCAAGCACTATTTTATTGTAGTGGAGCTAAAGCTAATTATTAGATACAGTGATTAGAAACTGAATGGGGATCTCTGTTATATGAAAAAAGTCATTTGAAAGAGTACTGCTAAGGGAATACTCTCAAGAAAATAAATACTAGTTTGTAGCAGTGAATGAGAACATTTAGTTCTGAATTGAAGTTGAAATGGGATGTTTTTCAGCATGGCAGCTTCATGGCAGTAATTCTGTTAAATGTGACTAGATAATTAAGAAAGTAATAATTAGGAATATTACAAATAAATCAATAAATACAGATGGTGTATTTGATTTATCAAGAATTATCTTCAACTCCATTGAGCAAAGAAATACTTAATTTCCCTCTAGTTTTATTGGAAATACCTCTACAATAAGTTAAGATACTAACATTTTTGGGTTGGCTCGGAAAACAATAATATTCTTCTGAACTGATCTTTTACCACAGCAATATATTAAAAATTGAGATGCATCATTTAAAAAAATGTTCAAATTTTCAGGTTCTATGTTTTTTTTTTAATAATGGAATAAAAAGCTCCCACATTCTTTTATTCTGATGTATTTTAGATACTTACTGACTGTATTTCTGACTATTTTTTTACTGTTCAACTTGTGATTTACATTCCCCTCACCTCCACAAGTGCTCTCAAGAGCTTCTGCATGATACAGCTGCTGAGTGGGACAGATGTATTCTATTTTTAGTAACATGCTGAGAATAAAAATGATTATTTGTTCATTAATTTTTCATACCTTATTTTTCAAAATTTACTTTCTCAACACCTTCCAAAGTTTTTGGATCTTGTACAGCTTGTCCGATAAATCAGGCTTAGTACCTCCTACAAACATCACTGAAGTATAGCCCTCCAACTGGTAAAATTATCGGCTTCATTTTTTGTATGAAGCTATTATCAGATTGGAGTTTCTTTTTTTAAATGAAACAGAGAGATTGCTACTGTAGTGCTAAAATAAAATAAAAAAATTAGTAGTCACACTACATTTTCAAAGTTTATTCTTCTTTACAACATAAGCTTTTTTCTTTACAACATGTCCATGTTGACCATATCTATTAAATACAAAAGAACCCAGCTTTCACAATGGGCGACAAAATATTAGGCAACAAAACCAGCCCTTAAAAAATTCAAAAGAATTTCCCAGCTGCAGGTAACAAAATCCAGTATATTCAAAACACACAGTACTGTATACTTTACATGACTGTTTTTGTCAGGCTAAACATTTTTAAACTAAGTTGCCTATGAACACAAATGCAGTTGCTGGCACCTTTCAGTATGTTCAGTGTAAAGGAATACACATGCTCTTTGCAGATGAGCAATACGTATCTGTACTGATCTGGGAGCCAGCACGAAACCTAAATGTTTTGCATATGCCTATCTCTGTGCAGCAGGTTACCTTAGTGAAGAAGCAACCCCCTGCTGTGTGCAAAGCCATCAACCACTTGTTATAGGCAAGGAATTACTATGTTATTGCTGCATTTCCACAACTGAGTGTTTCCAAAGCTCCTCTGGATCCAGAAAGTGTTGACAGAAATTAACATTGCTGTCTGTATTCAAGCCACATGTTGGACAATCAATTTTGGTTCTTCAGAGATTGGTCTGGGGCTGAGGCCATCAGCAGTTTATGCCAGTAATTTAATGTAGAAAGCTATAAAACGTTAAAAAAAAAAAAGACCCTCAGGAGGATTATACAGAGACATTAAATACAGGGTGTAGAAAACCGAGCACAAAGTGGAACACAGAGAAACCAAGCCACTAGCAGAGCTGACGAGGCAACCAGCTGGTGTGAGAGTGCAGGGGCTCTGTGTGTGTCTGTGCTGTGTGTGTGTCATAGAACAGAAATAACTATCCACCCACCTGTATATATATGTTTGTGTGTGTATATGTGAGTAAATGGATAGGTAGGTAGGTAGGTAGGTAGGTAGGTAGGTAGGTAGACAGATATGTACCCAACCTGCTCAGTAAACAAGTTTTGGACCACATGCCATGAGTGGTAGGGTGCTGTTCTTTATCTGTGTTCCCCAAAATTGCCCTCTGACATCCTCTCAGCCACAAAATTAGACAAATTCCGACTAATCTCTAATGTCTCCGCGAAACCTCATTGAGGACAGACTGCCTTTGTTTAACACTGAAGCCAGGAAACTCCATGCCATTGTGCACTTTCCTGCCTCTCTGTTTGCTACAAAAGCATGCTCTGGAAAAGGTTCTTGGGTTTTCTATGTGGATTCTGCAAGGTTCTGCTCTGGATCTATTTACTTTCATTTTTCAGTCGTCCCAGGCTCTTTAAACACCCTGAAGGACAGCTGGACTGCCCAGAATGCCATCCGCATCCTGGGCTGCATCAAAAGAAGCATGCCCAGCAGGTCGAGGGAGGTGATTCTGCCCCTCTATTCCACTCTGGTGAGACCCCACCTGGAGTACTGCATCCTGCTTTGGGGCCCTCAGCACAAGAAGGACACGGACCTGTTGGAGTGGGCCCAGAGGAGGGCCATAAAAATGATCGGAAGGCTGGAGCACCTCTCCTGTGGGGACAGGCTGAGAGAGTTGGGGTTGTTCAGCCTGGAGAAGAGAAGGCTCCAGGGAGACCTTATAGCTGCCTTTCAGTACTTAAAGGGGGCTTATAAGAAAGATGGGGACAAACTTTTTAGCAGGGCCTGTTGTGATAGGACAAGGGGTAACGGGTTTAAACTAAAACAGGGAAGATTTAGACTAGATATAAGGAAGAACTTTTTTACAATGAGTGTAGTGAAACACTGGAACAGGTTGCCCAGAAAGGTGGTAGATGGGCATCTATTTTTCCAGGGATTTTTCCCATCCCTGGAGACATTCAAGGTCAGGCTGGGTGGGGCTCTGAGCTACCTGATCTAGTGGAAAGTGTCCCTGCTCATTGCAGGGGAGTTGGACTAGATGACCTCTAAGGGTCTCTTCCAACCCAAACTATTCTATGATTCTATGGACTTGCTTTATAATTGTAAATGGTAAGATACAGGGAATAAGAGTCCCAGAACAAAAATGTAAAAATCCTCCCGGTAAGGGAAAAAGAGTCATTCTCATGAAGGTGCCTTTCAAAAAGGGTGGTGTACAAAAGTGTGTCCCAAGGCAGAGGATTCCCTTGTTCAGTTGACTGAAGGCCTTTGCTACCTGTCTCAATTGGACTAGTTTTCATAGGATTCATTGGAAACAGCTTCTCTACTGGTTTTTTCAGAATTCCTGACAAAGTCTGATTGCGAGAGGTGTTGTGGCACTCTGTGCTCTGGGTTGGCAGGAGGGAAGATTAGCCAGTTGTAACTGGATAAACTCATAGAAAACACAAACTCATATCGTATCTATGCTTCTCTATTTTACATTAATTGATTTCCATCCAAACAAAATTCTTGAGCTATCTCCCATGACACGTCTACATCACAAAACAAACAAACAAACCCAAACACTGCAACAAGTGACATGGGGACCAATGAGTAACTTGCTTAACATGAGCTTGTGTTATTGTGGTAAGGAAGTAACAAGCAAACATCTGCCACTGTAATGCTCTTTCCCAGTTCACAATTTTAATTTGTAACCAAGAAGATAATTGAATTTGCAGAGGATTTGGAAAAAAAAAAAAATTAAAAATCAGATACTGTGTTGTAAAAAACTCAAAAATTTTGATCAATTTATATTACCAAAGAGGAAGTTGTGGGATTACTTGGTAACGGTTTCTAAGCACTTACTGGGAATTGGAGTCTGATAACAGCTAGTCAGTCTTGTAGAACAGCACATTATGACTGGTACCTGAAGCTACCCATATGCAAGCTTGAAAATAAGATACTTGATTTTAACAATAAAGATAATTAACCATTGGAACAGATTACAAAAGACTCTGAAGAACACTAAATCAGGGATAGATGTAATGTTTTTTCTGAAAAATACGATTTTCTTCAGATGGAGAATTTTTACAGTTTATTTTACACAGGTCACAGTTGATTATTAGAATGGAAATGTTTTGTTTCTAATTAAGAATTTCCTATCTGTTGCCTGAGTTTATCAGATCATGATATCTTCACAAAAGTGTGTATCAGTTCTGCATCAGAGATGCATAAAGAATACAGGTGGTTTTGTTTGTTAATAAAATCAGTCATAATTCTAGAATAATGCAAGGAGAAAACTTGTCCATATTTGTATCAATGGATGTTACGCTTCATAAACCAGGTTCTTACTAAGAAAAGCTCAAGACAAAAAGTGCAAATCAGCTGTATAAAGACTTCTAAGTAATGGAAAAATGCTCCTGTTCTATCTACTTTACATTGAACAAATAGGAAGCTGTTATTATCGTTCCTGAGAAGTAAAAGTTTCTGAAACAATACCCAAATTCGGAAGCAAAAAGGAGCTGCAAACTCTTTAAAACATTTTCATATCAAACAAGTAATCTTTCTTTTCAATCTTTTGAGAAACACATTAAAATCCCTAAATGTTTTTTGAAAGCATAAATCCTCTTTTGTTGTATACCCAATGATTAGCGTCTAAAATTGACAATGACTTGAGATTCTCCCAGTACAGAACCATTTAAAATGTGGATAAATCCCAAATATAAACAGAACTTATTAATTCAGCTCTCAAGTCTATGTAGATTTGCAGGGCTTTACTGCTACTTACTGTACAGGGAAAAATTAACATTTTTAAGAGCTTCATCTAGCCCAATGGGATTGCAATGGATTGCTTTCAAACACAGGAGCTGAAGCAAACACACTACCCATGTTTTCTATTACCATATTGCTACCCAGGGGGCAGTGTGTGAATTCTAAATATTTATTGTGAAAACCTGTACATCAGTTTCTAAGAAATCAAGATTTCTCTTGATAGTTGTCCTCTGCAGAAGAGTTGAAGCCTGCTTTAGAAATTCTTCCAGTAAATAGTGCCAAATTCTGGAATCCCACACCTTCAGTGCTAAATACAAGATTTGCTACTTTGAAGTTTCTTTCCACAACAATGAAGACAGAAAAGGAACTGGTAGAAAGAAGTCTTCTCATATAGTCGGTCTTTAGATCTAGGTTCCATATCCTAAAACTAGAAATCCTGTTGTCACCCCTGGGCTGTACATAATGATTTATACCTGATTACAGCACAAATCAAAGACAGACATCCAACCTCAATTTGAAGAAATGAGGAGATGAAGAATTCAAGGTTAACTTGGATATTTGCTAAATCAATTAATAAAGCCATTCCTTCTTTCAACTGTGGCAACAAATTCTGGTTCTTTGTCTTAATCATACCTTCCTTTGTTAGTTTAGCTAGGTATGAACCAGTATTTTCTCCGCATGGAAGTATTTATATGCTCTAAACCTTTACCTCTGAATCTGCTTTCTGATGAGGGAAGCATCCATTCTTGAATAATCTTTTAATTCTATTTTAATTACCTATCTACTTTTCAAACATCCTTTTAAACCTGTGAACAGTCTGTCTCCAGTGTTCTAGTTTTGGTCAATGCTGTTTTATGCATATCTCTTTAATACGCTTAACAAGGGTCTGTTTATTGCAATCCTGTACCGAGAACCATGTCATAGGGACTCACATGACCGGCTCAAGTGTCCGTCTCCTCTGCTATCACTTCTGAGATTATGAGGACAAGCATTTTTCATACCAGTTGAATTTGTGGCCTCATTAAGCTTATTCATGATATAAACACATAATTGGATTCAAATGAAATTCACTGCATATGAATGTTAGAAGCCATAAAGCCCTTATTTGGAAGTCAGTCTCTTCTATCCACTTCATCCATGGGCTGCACGTGATCTACAGAAAAAGTTCTTTTCTATTCCTTCCTTTTTCTTTCCAGTATATTTTTATAAGACCTTCTTTAAGTCTTAAAATACGCCATTAATTTCAGAGAGTGCAGTTAGTTAGAAGAGATTTAACTGAAAAGTAAAATTACTGAAAAGAAAATTGGTTCTGTTTTACCTCAAACCAGAACAGTATCCATTATGGCTGAATAAAAGAGCAAGAAATAGGAATATTGTGAATGACATCACAGTAGTAGGTAGCACTTGTCCTAACATCTTCAAGGAGATAATATCAAAAGGACATTTTAGCATCCTTTAAATAGTTGTAAGATATAGGCTGGCCGTAAATGTTAAACTACAGTTTTGACCTCAGAAACAGAAAATGCTAATGGTGATTCTTAATGCTTTCACCTTTTTTCTAAAAATGCATTTAAATTTTCAGAATCTTCCATAGGAAAACCGCAGTCAGTTATATATTTTATTTTACTCACCAAAGTGTAATGCTATACTTTGCTCTATCAAAAATAACCATTTTTTCAAGGTAGGTAAAACAAAAATTATTTTTTCCCCCCAGAGAGTGAAGATAAGTAAATAAGGATGTTTATGGTCTTAAATGGTATATCCAAGCACTGTTTCCAGTCTGTGAAACTGAGACGCAGCCCTCAGTCTCCTGTAGAAATTGCAAACATTACTTGATTTACAGGAGGAAGAGTCTTGAGCAATTCCTATGGTACAACTAATAGAAGAATATTCAAGTTACAAAGTGGTGGGATTTTAAATAAAAAATATTCATATTAATTCACTGGAAAAAAAAAAGATTAATTAATCTGGTTAAACAAGAATGAAACTAATTAAAAAGGGTCCAGAAATAATGAATGAAGAAAAAGTAAAAGATTTTCGCTGTGTTTAAATGTGCTCCCTTACAAAACTGCTGAACCTCAAATCATCTTTTTGTTTATGTTTAAACAATGTTGGAAGATTTACTGTTAGACTACTACTACTACTATTTTTTTCTTACAGCACAGGAAAGATAAATATAAAGTTTAAAATATTTATTTTCCTGACATGGCAAATACTCTTTGGCATTGATATTTTAAAGATTTTTTTTTTTTTTCTAATAAGGACTAGAGTCTGAGCATTAGAAAGGGCACCAAAAAAAATGTTAATTTGATACAACACGCAGCCCCAAGAGAAAAAAAAGTCAGTCTTGAGTACCTGGGGTTCTGTTTGCTCAGAATTATGCTCCCATGGGCTATAGCTGCAGTTGAAAGAAGACCTAAAGTTGCTGAACCCTACTATACAAGAAATGAGGACCACAATATTAGCAAGAATTTGTGCAAATCTTGTCTGAAGATACTTGTTACCATGACATAGCAACCCTGTAAATAAACCACGAATAAGACCCAGTTTTTGAAGAGGTACTCTGGTTTTATCATGAGACATTCCTTTCTTTTCCTCTAATATCCTGGATAACGCACACAACTTCTCATTTCAACATGTGTAGCTGCAGTCCTACTGACTAGTGTCTCTTTAAAGCACAACAGTAATTCAGCCTCAGAGCACAGTAAGAAATAAGAGCATTTCATGGCATAATTAAAAAGCTATGTCAACTTTTATGTACAAGTGGGTCAAACTAAAGCTGGCATTCTTTATTCTTGAGTGCTCAACTTTGTAATATTAATGATATTTTTATGTACACAGAAATATGACAAATGACACTCCAGTAAATGTGCATATATGCTCTGCTAGAATATATCCTACTTCTGTTTCAGTGTGTATTGTAAACTAAACTGCCCTCACTTCAGTCAACTAAAAACCATAAATGTAGATTATTGTGACAATGTAACTAAATACACAGTTTATAAACCTCATTTGAAGTTACTGAAATTCATTTACATGCTACCTCCTATATGGTTTTGGGGAATTTGTTCCTGCCATTCTTATTTCAAAATAGGTGTGCAAAAATGAATACATTCTAGGAAAAGTGGGGATTTTGTTTTGATATAGAATAATATCTGGAATTGACCTTTTCTTTCGATACCTTATCTATAATTTCCAAAAGCTCTGAATACAAAATAAAACTATAAGCTTGGTCTCCTCCAAATGCAGATGATCATGTACCCCTATGAGGGATTTTGTACAAATTTAAAATTACAGAATTCTGTTGTATTAGATCTTCAGATCATGTTTTACTGTACTGTTGCTAATCAGTAGATTTTAATACTTGAGTCACATCATTCTAAAGAAATAACAATTGTCCTAATGTAAGTTCTCACTTTCTGGCCTGGAAAACTTGCATCTCTTTTCTGCCCCTTCTGTCTGCTTCACTAAAAGTGGGATGCAATTACTTGCCAATCTTACTAGCATACTGAATAGTTTTTCAGTTAATATACTCATCAGCTACAAAGTATCCAGTATATAAAAACTAATCGCTAGTACTTCTGTTTTTAATTTTACTTTACATGGTTTACGTTTGAAATTCATACCACACTGTGGTGCTGCTGCAAGCTTGGCTAAACTGTCTAACTAGAAAAATCCTTGCGTTTTCTTTTTTTCCACAGCAAATTCCCTTCCCTACTGCTTGTCCTCTCCATTGTCTAACTGGGAGATGGGAAAGCCAGAAACAATATCTCAGTCACTGCCACACATCATATCTAAACTTTCAGTGCTGTAACTATTGCTTTAAAACATCAGAGATACAAAACAGTGCAGTGTTTTCTAAGTGCAGACCTCTGTAGAAAACCCATTAAGTCCAATCACTAGCCTACTGTGCAGACATTAAAAAAAGAGTAACCATCAATAAACATGTTATTTAAATTCAATTTAACATTCTTTTAGAGTCAAAGAAGTAATCAATGCATTCTGTGTGCTCACTAAACAGAGGTACCAGGGGCCAAGGTATTTATTAACTGTAAGAACAGTTCATTGACTGGTTTACTCTGCGCTAATGTAGATTACACCAGTGGCCTTAGTAGAAGAACCATGCAAAAAACTAATGGGTAGTTGGCCAAAAAAGCTTGCAGTGGAGATTCAGGAAGTATTTTCTGGGGAGTATGTCCAGTTCTGTACATCTTGTTGGAAAAAAAAAACCCAAACTACTAACAAATATTTTAGTTGTTATGTGCCATGTTTCAGTAGTTTTCAGTGAATCCAGGAAAAAAAACCAAACAGACGTATATTCATACTTGATTCTTACATCCTAAAATTCTGTCCTTCTTTTAAAAAATAATCACTGATTGCTGAGATAATTTTATTTGCTGTTTAACTTGATGGAAAGTACGAATGCATTCAACTATGCTAATTCCTACCAAATAACTTTTCATATATTCAATATTCGTGTATTTCAAAACATGCTTAAAAGTACCAAGATGTATTAAAAAAAGTCCTACTATATCTTTAAGAAAATGGCAATAGCTAGTATTACAATTCTAATATATTTTGAATTTAAGATAGAAAACAACAGTACATTAGAAAAGACCAGTTTGGTAAATTACCATCCTTCATCCTCACTGTTACAATTGGGGAAGAGGTCACTACTCATGCCAATGTAGCTTTGATACACCATGATGTGTTTTCTTTCTGATATTATTCCTAAACTAGGTACCAGTGACAAAACTGGAACTCGGCTTAAGCTCCTGGGAATAAATGTCTGTCTGTTTTCCAGACTGATCTAATATTCCCAATACTGATGTCTGTAAATTGTGATTTGCCCAGATGAACTGAATCATATTACATCTACAATTTCGTAACTTCTCTTCATATTTGTATGCACACAAAAGTTCTCAGCAAGATTTTCATCATTAATCTTTTCTTTCTCACACGGTAACACAAACCTCCACAGACATCTACATTAGTCAACTACAGTTTGAATTCCAAAATTATTTATTTATTTATTTATTTATGAAAAATCAGGGGGTAGATGCATTTTTTCAGATCTACTGTCATTATTGTACACAAATCTAGCATCACTGGTAGGGCTATATGGCAAAGGACGGGGGCGGGATTGTAATCTAAAATTCCAAAAGTCAAAATATCTGTAGGTTTTCTCTTACTAGGAAGCTACACTTGAGGCTGACTGCAATGGATAGGTACTGTGCATAAGCAAGAAATGTAATGATTCATAAATATCTCTAAGAAATTCTTCTAACATTACCTGAATACACTCATATGAGTTGTTTCATCATTAGAATATATTTCCCTGAATCTAATGTCAAGGATTTTGCAAGAATACAAGGCTAACAGTATAGATATTCTAGAACAATGCAACAGACCTAGTAGAAGGAAATTTTAGGAGCACAATGAATGCCCAAGTTTAGAGAGTCTGTTTAGAAAGACAGTAATGCTAGTGGTATTTTAAGCAATGCAAGCTCTCTTTTAATGTATTTAAACCTTGTTCACATACTTAATTTTAAAAATCTTGTGCTTTTCATGTTATTTTAAATGTGGTGGAAAATTATACTGTAGGTCACAGTGCTTCCTTAGGTGAGTTCTCACTCTTATGTTCCTGTCAGTTTGTGATGTGGTATGAATGAAGCCTTTATACCTCTTCAGCGCAGTAGGCTGTAAATTAATAGGTGCAAAGAAAGCAATAGCGTTCTGTGAATTAAGCATCAATTTACTGCTTTTGTACTTCTCACTTCATACACCGCTCACATGCTGGTGTTTACAGCTAAGTGGTCTCTGTGTCTTTACAGCTAACACAGACAAGAGGTTATATAAGTTTAGTCACTACTACTGGCATGGAATACATTTACCATCCTATTTATTTTATGGTCAAAATCTTTGCAAAATCTTCCACATACTCTTCTGCATACAGTTACTAATATAGATATATTATTTAGCATGAAGATACTACAAAAAATAACCAATGCATTTCAGATATGCTTTCTTTAAGTACAAGCCTAAGAACTCCTGCAAGATTTCTATGTGAGATATTACCATAAACAGAACATATTCATTAACTGAGCCTTAAATAGATTTCCCTTTGCATCAGGATTCTACCAGCTTTTTTTATTTTTACATCAGGTTATTTCCATCACCTCCATCTCTGAACACAAGAGTAACATTTAATCCAAAGGAAAGCTGTGGTCCAAAAGGAAGAATGGGAAAGTGTTCTGTTACATTTCTACCTGAAGCTCTCAGAAGTATTACATACATATTTCAGCACATGCCATCATTATATGGGACAGTACCTGGGGAAAGACCACAGGACACATACAACTACCATTTATTTACCAGGAAAGAAGAGGGCAGGCCAGACTTCACTGCTGTCCTACACAGCAAAGGTAAATGTGCCAAAACAGTCCTGTTTTGGGGGAAGAGGAAAGGAAGAGGGATATGCCTGCTGGATCAAAGCAACAGCACTAGCAAGGGTGATATTCCTGTGGTGTCAGGATGTTTTTGTTCACCCTGTGCCAGTGGGAGGGCTGACTCGAATACACTTCCCAGGCTCATTTGGGATATCACTCTGCAAATGCTCTTCTGACCTAGAGCACCAAATTCCCCCATTGCTACTCTGAGGTTCAAATTTCCCAGCCCCTCCACCCCAGCCTCTAAAGGTGTTTCCAAAACCTTACCAACTCTTTAAAATCTGCTATAGTATCCTCCAACCTACCCAAACAAAATTCTTCTCATTTTAGATTCATTCTTCTCTCCCAACTCCCCAACCCAAAGCCCTTATTCCCTCCATAATCCCCTTTCTTCCAGTGCAATGCCAGCAACTCAGAGATCACAAACAAATTCAGATGTTATGTTTCATCTTATTTTTGAAACCACTACTTCGTATCCTTTTTTTCATTGTGGTCATTCTAGCAATTAGAATCTGAAGGTGCCTCACTGCAACCAGCAGGGTTCATCTGCTTATGTAATATACACCATATTATTTAATATATATGTAAATAGTGAGAAAAAAAATAAAATCACACACATTCTCCTGTATCAAAACAATTTAAAAGAAAAAAAAAGGGAAAAACAATGCTGAAAGGAAAAGGAAGTCCAGATCCAGAAAGGTGATTCTCCCCCTCTACTCTGCTCTCGTCAGACCCCACCTGGAGTACTGTGTCCAGCTCTGGAGCCCTCAGCACAAGAAGGACATGGACCTGTTGGAGCGGGTCCAGAGGAGGGCCACAAAGATGATCCAAGGGCTGGAGCACCTCTCCTGTGAAGACAGGCTGAGAGAGCTGGGGTTGTTCAGCCTGGAGAAGAGAAGGCTCCAGGCAGACCTTATAGCAGCCTTCCAGCACCTGAAGGGGGCTGACAGGAAGGATGGGGAGGGGCTGTTTGCAAGGGCATGTAGCGATAGGATGAGGGGCAATGGTTTTAAACTGGGGGAGGGTAGGTTTAGATTAGACATTAGGAAGAAGTTCTTTGCAATGAGGGTGGTGAGACACTGGCACAGGTTGCCCAGAGAGGTGGTGGAGGCCCCATCCCTGGAGACATTCAAGGCCAGGCTCGATGAGGCTCTGAGCAACCTGATCTAGTTGAAGATGTCCCTGCTTACTGCAGGGGGGTCGGACTAGATGATCTTTAAAGGTCCCTTCCAACACAACACATTTTATGATTCTATGATTCTATGACAATGTCTATGATGGGGGGAAATAAATGTAATTCTGTCTTAAAATAGCAATTTCTTTACAGCTTTGCTTTCATATCAGTAGTAGTCAGGTTTCATCTTTCCTCCTATAGAAATGTTAGGGGGAAGGACTGTTCACTACCTGTCTCATCTGCATTGTTTTCCTCTTTCTACGGACTCCAAAGGTACTGAGCAGTGCTCATTGTATTTTCCCAAGTCTGCTAACAATATACTTACAACTGTGGATAATTCATTTGCATTTGAATGCCTGCAGAAAATCCATTTTGGAACATGATGATTTTGATAAATATAGCAAAGTACAAGATACATCACTGATGAGATCAGCTTATTAATCCTTATTATGGGAAAACTGTAAGAGTGAAGAAGCTGTTTATCTGCATATGTTTGGGTATAGCAACTGCTATGCCAAAGAACTACATATGGATAGTGAATTAAAACATGCTATTTCCCACTCAGGGAATTTTAAAAGACTCTGGAAAGCAATACTTTAAGAACTAGAGTATATTAATTGTCTGTATGACATGCTTAGTATACATGGCTACACCATATGCAAAACACTGTGCCTATTTTCTTTCCAAATTCCCTAATCTGTGAGTGGGATAATCCTTTCTGAGACTATTTTTAAACAACTGTGAGACCAGGAACACATTCACTCCAAGATTACAAACTCCACAAGCACTCAAGTTCAACACAGTGTTTGCAGACTTTTTATACACCATTTTGATTACGAGCATATCACATTGTTGACTGTTTTTTTGGGCTGGGGATACATTTTTCAAACCTTAATCTACTAAAAACCAAGGGAAAAGGACAAGAAGATCAATTACAATGTGTCAATGCTCGTTTGGGATAAGTTTAACCATATTTTAAGCAGAAACGATTGCAAATGCTAAGGGAGGATGCAGAAACTGGAAATGTTGATGGCAGGTGAAGGGAAGGGAGCAGTGGGAGCATGGGTGTTGCACAAAGAAAATGTCTAGGAGAAACTAGGAGAAACCAGGAGAAACCAGGAGAAACAAGCATCAGCAGCAAAGGCAGCAACTGACAGGACCTGATCAGAAGCTGGGGAAAAGATGTATTCCACTGAGCCTTTCACAGAGAAGAGGGATTTTTCTGTCTTGCATATTTTAGGGATTCTTCTATCATTCATTTAGTTTGAATTTACAAATGCCTAACGATGTGTGCTGTAGCAAGAACCTGAACAAATGTGGCATGGAAGAAGTCAGTTATCAAAAACATATTTTATGAACAAAACATTAATTCTAATTAGGTAAATAAACATATTATTAATTGAAATATCTAATATTCTGTCATTATCACTGTATTTTTCAGTCTTACAAAGCTCTTCATACAGACACACATTCTGCCTTTCTCGCTCACCTTAAAGTTATCTTTGTCCTTCCAATTTACTTGGGGGTTTGGGACTGCATGATATTCTAGGGTAAGTCAATTTAAAAAGTTTTGCTGTTGCTATATATATTTGATAGATAGTGTTCAAGTGCTAAACAGCATTAATGCTGATTTTCAAGAGTGGTAGACTATGGGATTTTTATACCGTAACTGGAAACTTTGCAACATGGAAGTCAATAGAAAGAATCTGAGGGTAACTATGCAACATTTCCTGAAAAAAAAAATGAAACGTGGTTCATTGCCGGTCAGACAGACAGGTTATGAAGCCCAGAGGCTTATACTTATTGGACCCAGTTTCCTAACTAAAACGGGTAAAAGGGGAAATCTAGTTAAAACCTAGAGAAAGATAAAAGCTTCCAAAAACTAATAGACAGCAAGAGAACCCTTTACCAAAACATGCATCTCAAAAACAAACATACAGCTTTGCACAGTTTCACAGGTGACAAAAAAGGATTATTGTCAGCAGGTCTCTTAAAGATGCTAAAATAAGTAACTACTTACAAATAAATTACTAAAATTTTTAACAGCCGTCTCAAATGAAAAAGCTGGAATCGAACTGCTCATTAAATGGCCATGGCACATCCTTTCTTGCTGATGGAGGAGGAAAAGAACCTTATGTTGCCAAGTGTAAGTCATGAGCCCTTTTTGGCGTGTAACAACAACTTTATTGAAGGTGCATCCACAAGCAATACATCTTTCCACAGTAAGCCAACAGATGGTGCTCTTGAGCTGTATAATTATGTAATTCCTAGCTAAATATTCAGTTTATATGCATGGATCTACTGCCTGACATAGGTGTCTATCAAAAAGGTGATTTAGGCCACCGCATAATCTCATGCATTACTTTGCTATAGATCTCTCACAATGAGGGTGGTAGGATTATGACAGATCATTATAAACAGGACAGGAAACATGCAGATCGAAATACTGTTTTGAATTACATCTAAATGCTTGGACTGGTATATTTATCGAAGAAACACAAATTAGTATTATGACCTAGCTGTTGTAAGAGTTATTCATTAACACAGAAATAAGAAGTGAGTTTCAAGATGACTCCAGGTACTTATGTCAAATTGTATGCCAAGACTATAGTAATTCATTATTGCTGCTTCCAAATCACTCTCATATCCACATACATTTTTATGGCCTTTCACTAGGATATTGAGGTGATTTATAAGGAATTCAGAATAATCTTAAAAGTATTTTTAAATAGTATTAGGAAATTAATTTGGACTAAAAAGCAGGAGGTGTAGTTCATTCTCTTGTACTGGCAAATGCTGACAAAAATTTGAAGGATAATAATTTTAGGTTTAAATGGAAACAGAGTCAGATAACATCAGTATTGTAAGGTAAAAGAGGAAAAAAATCATTTTAGAACAGAATATGTTCGATATTAAGATTCCAGGCTTAATAATTGCAGAATTATTCTTAGCATCATAATCACCTTTCATGCATACTGTAATAGTCTTAAGATATTTTTTTTGTCAAATAAGCTTTTAATCTTGCAAAAATTATGGCAAAGGCACGTTTACATGAAAAAGCCTGAGTCAGGCCTATCTATGCCTATGTGAATCGCTCGGCTTTATCTAAACTGCAAATAATAATAAAATACTCTGTCCAAACTAAAAAAAAAGAAAACAAAAACAAAACCAAAAATCACCTCAATGTCAAGGAGGATTCTTGGGGAAGAGTCATAAAGAGATTTTCAAAAGGATGCTTTGCCCAAGTGATATATTCCTGATTTTACTTCAAAACCAGCCTGGGCTTTTAAGATACTTCTTAACACTATCTCTAGATCCAACTCTGATTTAATTTTAAGTACCATTAAACTTAAGCTGAAGTCTAAAGGTACATGCTTGGAAGTATTTAAAAAGTTATATTTAATGTTCAGAAATTATGCAAAAACCTCTTTTTTTTTTTTTAGTTCTAATAATTAACAACAGAGAAGCCCTTCAGACTCAAAAAATCTAGCTATTTGGTGGCCATGGAGATGGACTCCAGACACAGCAGAGAGGCAGTCTTTCTTTATGCTTCCAGAAGTACTGTTCTTGGCATTGTGGGTAAGAGCTTACAAACTCAAAATATACATGTTTTAAATCTAAAAATCCTTTATGTAATAGCAAATTAAGCAAGTGATTCAAATTCAAAAAGGTTTCTTTCATCTACAGTCTAATAATACTTTTACTTCCTCCACAGATTAAAAAGCCTCTTCTACCTGCTTCGCATTCATTTTGCAAACACTGATGTTCATCTTTTTAAGCCTGTTGACACTTATATTGATTCAAAGCAAGATTAAAAATGTGGTCTATATGTGCACATCCATTCAAGATCCAGAGCTATATAACTGCTTTTTAATTAGGAAAAAAAAAAACAAACAACAAAATAAAATTGAATAGCTTTGGAAACTCTCACTGTATCATGGATATAAAATAAATAGTGAGGTAATGTCACTTGAATCTTTTCTAAACTAATTCCATTAGGATGGACTGTATGAATGATTTTCAAATAATCTTTTAAGAATAAGAAAAGATAAAGAAATCTCTTCTTCTTTTTCAATGCATTGGGAAAAAAACCCAACAATCAGCTATATAACATGGAAATTAACTGAACATCTTAAAGAAAGTTTAGAAACGTGAGGCATATAAGTAATACAATATAAATAATACAACTATTATATAATAAATATAAGGCTTATAGTATAACCAATATAATTACTATAATACAGTATCTCCTATATATATATTTTATAGATATATCAGATTATTTTTCCTCAGCATTTAGATTCTACTTGTTCTAGCATTTCCATTGCTTTACTTAAAAACGTCCATCCAGTTTTTACTGTAATCATGCTGGAATTGCTTCTAACCTTGTTGATATGTTTGGAGAGGGTAATCCAGACCTATTGTACGATACACTAAAATCACTAAAGAATCATCAGTCCGAAGTTATTTTCTTTATTCTCACTGTCTTTCTAGCTTTTGCAGTGCTTGTATATCTGTCTTTCTATGCTCTTCACTAGGAAAATAATTGACTTATTTTACAGCAAATATTCCTTTAAATGAATAAAGAGTATTAATTACCAGACCGTGCTAATGGAATACGTGTCTTCTAACAGAGAATTACCGTATGAAGGTATAAAGCTGTTGACATGATGCCAGATACAATAAAAGGGAGCAATTAAAAAAAAAAAAAAGTCACATTTTAAGATGATACACCTCTAGACCATTAGTTTTAAGTACGGAACAACTTCACATTTCAACACACAGCTGATTTTAGCAGATTACAGCATGCACTACATTTAGCATGGCTCTAATGTCGCTATGGTAACAGTTCTGGCTTAAATATAGCTGAATGTGTAGCTTCGCTCCATATTATCCAATAATCCTTTAAACATCTCTTATGCAACTTCTCATAGCTTCTCCAAACTTTTATCAATGATCCTAGGAACATATACTAAATCCTTAGTTTTTTGTGATCAGAGTTTAGCATTATAAAAAAAGCTCCAAACAAAAAAACAAATATCAGGCAAAAAGAGAAAAATATTTACACTGAATTCTAGGAGAAATAAGATTCTTATGATATCTCTAATTTCCTACATATGCTGATCAAAAGCATATGAGATCAATGCAGAATATGTTCCCATTGCTTTCTGCTCATATTCTTGTACATCATCTATTATCAGAAATCTTCTATGGAACAGATATGTATATGTGACTGTCTGTAAATGTAAAGTTATTCCCATATTTGCATGTTCAAGGTCAGTAACAGGTTAATTTCTTGCAACAAAGTTGCAAATATGTTGTTAAGTGTCTACTAGAGCTTCATACACAAAATTAAGTGGACAGATTTTTATGTTCCACAGTAAGACTCCATTAGCTCTTCCCCTTCAAGATTTCAGCTTCTGGTCCTTAGAATCCCTAATATGAAAACATCAGCATCGATGACTGTCGTGCATGTTTGTGCACAAGAGAGGCAAACAGGGTACTCACATATTGCACTTCAGACAGTCAGACATGAGCACCTTAATTTGATAAAAACCTGCTTCACTGACAGACATTACACGACTTTTGGTCGTGTGGAAATGTGAGAGAGTAATCTTGTGATACAGATCCAGAAGTATCTTCAAAACAGAGTTTTTACATATTTGCCAAGTGTGGTTGGCACACATTTTTATTTGCTAGAGTTTTTCAACAGATCAGATGCTACCTAGAACTTCAAAATTATTAATACATCACACTGCCTACCCTGTCATGACATTAAAATAATAGCTAGATTGCTTCAGATCTTCAGAAAGGCATTCTGAAGATAATAACCATCAATCACCTGTGAGCAGCAGATCTATATTTTTTTCTAGGCTACATTTTATAACAATGGTGCAAATGTCAAGCACAAGACATTCTCAGAGATGAAAAAAATTAAAAACCTGCGTATGTAGCATGCAGAGAAATCCTAATACAAAGTGTTCTGCAATTTAATCCATTCCCATAGACAGAATTATCATCTTTTACTTAGTACAGAGAATGCAGATTTAGTATTACAATTACTAAGCCTCAATATTGCTAAGTAAACAGTTTTAACGTCAGCCAACATAAGATAATAATATATGCATACATGAGTACATGTAGTAAGACTGAATTATATCCTGTTTAAAATAAGATGGCATCTGTTTGCTCTCTATATATTCCTGTTTTACTGTGAGGCTGATTTTTGCTCACTACTTTCATTGTTGGAGTACAATACCATGATAAGCCATTCAAGACACAGCATCAGAAAATGTTCTCATACCAAGATCAAATATGTAACATCAATAAATGCTCACTGCTAAGACACCTTAGAATTATAACTCTCCAAGATGGAGGAAAATAAGAAGAAGGATCAAGATTTGGAAAGAAGCAAAAGCAAACTGCTATATTTTTTTTTTAATTCTGGAGAGTGAAAGGGACCAAAGGAAAATGCATAACAAAATGATCATTACTAACAGGTAGAAAATATTTTAAATGTCTTAAATACTCACCAACAAAGAAAAACAGAAACTGAGATCTTTACAAGATCTCTGACTTACCATATCGATGGTGCTTCTGTTCCACTGATCTCTAAGAAGTCATATCCTTCCTCTAACTGGAAGTCAGTAAAGACCAAAGCAATGGTATCTCCTGGTTCAGCCAATATTGTCCAGGTGCAATCAGCATTATTTTCATACTCAGAAGGGAAGTGAGGACTTGAAATGGTTCCGCTTGTCCCCCGTAGTGTCCCTCCACAAGCTCCTTCAGCTGATGAACAGAATACCAATTACTAGTGGAGCTGCACATTAAATAAGTGAAACATCATCCTTGTTTCTGCCATAGCAAACCCATCTCTTTCCTTCTGTGCATAGAGTACCCACAAATATATGCACACAGAGAAATAAAATAGAACATTTTCTGGCATTTAAGATACACATATTTTTGGTGCGGGTTTTTTGACTTCTTTTCTTTGTTGGTGACAGTTTAGTGCCAGGACAAACAAGGATAAGATCAGCAGAGACACAGTATGAGCTGATTTGGAGAACCTGCACTTTGGTTCTAGGAAAGTGTCCACAGAAGAAGCCTAAGAAAGAACCAGAGAACCAGGCAGAGAATCACAGAAATACAGTTAGCCGCTCTGTGATATAAATTAAAAAATATTGAACATTTATTTCCTAAGATCTCTCTCATTCCTTTTAACTATAAAAAACTACAGAAAAAAATATAGATTTAAATGCTGTCCTAAACTAGGAACCATTAATAAAATCATACTAGCCATTCTCAAGTTTTTTGTTCTGAATCAGGATGCTTACAGATGGCAAATAAATTCAGAAGGTTTTGTTGACAGATGGACCTTCCAAGGTTCGCATATCATCAGTTAATAACATAGATTTTTTTAATGATTATTAACCAAATTTCAAAAAATACAGAGCACAGGAATTTCCTGCTAAGCCTGGAATGCTGTTTAATATGTTGCCAAAGGATTAAGCAGACGTCTTGTAATCGTCCTTGCCCCATAAGATTTCATTGAAAGCTTTAAAGATATTCTGATTATTATTAGTATTGGGTATTAAAACATATAATTAAAAAAACCCACCAATAAAACATGTCATCCATACAATTCATTGGCATAAAAAATTAAAAATTCATCAAGTGGCTTTTGGTGTGCTGTAATGTGGCTATGAGAGCTACAGCAATAGTAATTAAAAAATATTTCTGCATAGGTGAATGATCAGAAGAGAAGCATTTAATTTTTATCCATTTTATCATCTTTACTTACTGCTATTATCATTAGGTTTTATTTGCATACTATAAGTGCATGTGGAGATTTAAAAACAAATAGCTTGGCAAAGTGCATGACACAAGGAACTTACAGTCTAATTAGGATAATAACAGAATAGCTAATTAAGACAACAGAGAGAGGTAGGAGTAAAGCTGCTCTTCTCAATCACAGTTGAAAGCCTGTTGGTGAAAGTGAGTTTTAAAGGAAGATTTGAAGGAAAAAGGATTCATTTGAATCAAAGGAAGAGGAATAGTGTGGCCGGACATTAAAAAAAGGAGACTATTAAAAGAGGATAAATAGCTAATAAGGAACTAAATTAAAAGGAAGAATTGGGAGAAAGGCAGAAACAGGATAATTTCTTTAACATTTAAGTATTGTCTAAACCATTAATTTGACTGAAAAGAGAGAAAGCTGATGAAGAGACTCAAAGAGGTAGTTATCTTTACTCTTCTATATGCAAAGTAAATTTTGACATAAAGAAATGAAGCCTTATTGAGTTTCATGATTTCTTGGCAGACAAATTTCTCAGAGGAGGGCAGGTGTGTTTGGTAAATTTCATATCTTACTTTTTGGACCCTGATATTTATGTGTTCTTTTTTAAATGAAGGAGATCTGAGGGTGGAATAGATCTACACTCCTAAAAGATTTCTTTTCATTGGTGAAATCAGGCCATTTCTGTGATTCCTCCCCCAGTTCCTGGCTTTTTATATAGTGTATATTGAAAGGGCCATTGCACCTCTGAGGGATGAAAGGAGAAAGGAAGTGAAAATTAAAGAACTCATGGATAAAACAAAGGATGAGAGTTGACATTCCTGATGCATAATACATGCAAAGATTACAATAATTAAAAATTATTGTAAAACTATAATAAATCAGAAAGGTAAATCAAGGTTTGTTACCTAATAATATCTAAAATGACCCTTTTTTCCCCTTTTTTTTTAACTGTATAGCTTTCAAGCACTTCATTTCAGATAATCATCTAACCCAGCAAAGAAAAACAAATTAACTTGATACATCTTGTGCCAGTACTTCAGTACAGAAACTAGCACTGAGTTATTGATTTCCCCTGCGGTCATCTTCAGTATCCAAGTTTGAATGAACCATCAAAAACCAGAACCTGACGATTTCCACCTTCTCTTCTTTTTCAGGCTTTCTACTTGTTCATATTTTGTCATAACAGTGTGTTTTCTTTTTTTATTTTTTATTTTTAAATCAAAATGTAAAAGTATGAGTTCCAGTTAATAATGCATACAGGTTCTACCAGTATTCTTGAAAGCCAGCAAGCAGGCTTTTCCCAACCAGGGTAACGAGCAAGATGGGCAACATCCTAAGGCAGCCATAACACTTTGGTACTAGCTGCTTGCTGCTAAATTTTGTTATGACAACATTCTCAATGACACCATCTCCCACTGGGTTTATACTGACATTAAGTAACGTGCTAGTGGTAACTACAATGCTACTCAGTGTTTCTGCTGCAGAGCCCTTGAATAAGCTTTGAGCTCTAAAGCTCTGATTTTTACAGCTGACAAGGAAGTTGTTTTATGTAGTTGACTATTTCTGGCAATCACATGCAAAAATCTAAATTTATACACTGTGAATTACCAGTGAAAGACAAAAGAACTCAGGCTACTACAGATATCTGTCCAAAGGGATGCATAGCTTTTTAATCTATTCAGAACAGAATTTCTAAGAGGTTTGCAAGAAACCAAGTTAGCTCAGAAATGGAAAGGGAACATCAGTCAGGTAAGACCACACAAACTAACTCAGATCAGAGAGTCAGTATTTTCTCTCTGACAGATGTGGATGTGTTAGGGAAAGACCATGGCAAAGAGTAGCTGATCTTTCCTCTGGAGCCTGTGCCTTGGGGACTTCCTTCATCACAGGTGGCAGCCAGGCTAAGGCAACCGGACTGTTGAATGCTAAAACGTGATAAACTGCCTAAGAGTGAGCACAGGCAGGCAGGATGTGGTCACACCGCCCAGAGGGGAGGAGACATGAACTGTCCAGACATATGCTGTGATTCACCAGCTGGCCCTAGAGCTAGTTCGCCTCCTTGGACTGATCGACCTTCTTGGCCATGGCCTTCTCTATGTTACGCTTTTGAGAGAGCTAGAACAGTGCTCGGGAATCTTAATGCATCACTGTGGTTGGAGTAATTTGATAACAGATAGTGCCTCAGGCTTCATGAATTCAAGCTCTGAGTGATTAACAAATTGCATTTTAAAATGTGAAAGTAATTAATTCCAAACACTCGTGATTATTTTCAAGTTGTAAGCAACTGCACAAAGTGCTGCTTGTATCAGCATAAATGACTACTTGAAATATAAAGCTACAAACATTTGGATCTCTCAGTAGTCAGGAATTAAGTGCTCTGAATTTAGAGAATGTGCATCTTATATCAAGTACACATGCAAACACATATGGTTGGCAAAAAACATAGACACTGTATAGATGTGTAGCTTAGATAAAACAGATAAACATATCCATCAAGTTAATATATGTAAAAATCAAAAGAATCACTGAGGGATCATGACAGTCAATGAAAAATCTTTTTCTTCAAACTAGAAAGTCATTTCACCAAAAATAACAATCTGACAATTTTGGTAAGCTGTGTTTTGCAAAAATGAAATCTTGCTCCAAGTGAGATGCAAGCCCTGATAAGCAGACATCCAAGGATGGGGTAAGAACAGAAACAGTATCGTAGAAAACTTCCTTATTTAAATTGGTGTAGATATCTTCTGAACATTCAATCATTTTTACTGGACTTTCCTCTCCTTCCCACACAAATGCCTTCCAGAGTGAAATGTTCTGTATTCTATATGCCTTTTTTATATAACTACTAATGAATATTTATGCAAGTGAAAAAAGTTTATTGCATAATAACAAAAAAAAATCCCAACATTTAAAACCCATCCAATCTTTCAAAATTAATTTAGAATCTGAATTTAAATGATCAGAATTAGCTATTCAGTGGCTTTAGTTTATACTGAAAGGTCCTAATTAGAAAAATCATTTTACTATATTACTATTGTAACATAACTGATAATAACATAGCTGTGATTTAAAGAACAAAATTCATAGTAAGAAAGTTTTTTTCTTGTTATGTCATTCGTAGTCATTTCCCTACCTCTTAATCACTAGCAACAGAAGAGACGCAATTGAAAACTTGAGTGATATTTTATAAATTGTCATCAAACGGCGTAGTGTCATTTCAAGTCACATTTTGTAAGTCTTATCAATTAAAGAAAATTGCAGCTTTAGAGGGTTCTAAATGAACCATGGGCATGCATTATTTAGCGTGCCTTATTAAAAATATCACTGAAACAGTTCTTTATTTATTGAGGTTGGAGACCAGCTCCGTGGGGAGAGATCTGGGAGTTTGGGTTGATGGCAAGTGGAATATGAGTCAACAGTGGAGCAGCCACTGCCTGCTACACATATGCCTTATGGCAGCCAAAAGGGCCAACCGTGTCCTGGGGTGCATCAAGCACAGCATAGCTAGCTGGTCGAGGGAGGTGATTGTCCCGTTCCACACTGCACTGGTGTGGCCCAACCTTGAGTACTGCATGCAGTTTTGGGTGGCTCAATATAAGAAGGACATCAGACTATTAGAGTGTGTCCAGAGGAGGGTGACGAAGATGGTGAAAGGTCTCAAGGGCAAAACTTATGAGGAGTGGCTGAGGTCACTTGGTTTGTTCAGCTTGGAGAAGGACATGAGGAAATGGGATGAAGCTGCTTCAAGGAAAGTTCAGATTGGACATTAGGAAAAGGTTCTTCGCTGAGAGGGTGGTTGGTCACTGGAGCATGCTCCTTAGGGAAGTGGTCACGGCACCAAGCCTGTCAGAGTTCAAGGAGTGTCTGGACAATGCTCTTAGTCATATGGTTTCATTTTATGTACTCCTGCGAGAAGCAGGGAATTAGACTCAATGAACCTTATGGGTCCCTTCCAACTTGAGATATTCTATGATTCTATGGTTTATCCAATTCTTTATTAAATGGCATTTTTCTGTAGTTCATTTGAGAAAATGTAGATCATTGTACCTCATTTAATAAAATTATTCAGTACAGTAAATGCATCTATGAAATAATCATGAATGACCACTTTCATAGATATATGGTTTGGATATTTTGCAAATGGTTAATATGAGGAGTTAAATGACATTCTGAAATATGACTTTAAAATTACCATTTTAAAATGTCTTACTGATAAAAACCTAAAACCAAGCCATAGTATAACAATCCCAAGTTTAAAAATAAATGTTAGTATGTCAATGCCAACTGTCAAGCTGCTAAACTGTCAGATTCATGAAGACCAAAAACATCGCTAAGTGTTACAATGGTGTAGCATTACACATTCGTCAGACAACTCATTGATCTAATCTAGTTCCAAGTGGCAGCCAGGTCTTCAACCATCAAAATATTAACCTCTACTTGCTAATCTTCTTTAACATTTTAGGTTTTTATAGACTTTGTTTTGAATAGGTAAAAGCCAACACCTGTGCTTCTTTCCTGTGTTTTAAAAAACAGAAACTTGTCAGAAGGTTGTTTGGTTTTTTTTTCTATCATCACTTGAATCCAGATGTACTGCATCCCATATAAGTGCTCTAATCAGTTTGCTTCCCTTTCTCAATTTCTTCTTTTGCTGTTGATCAACTTCACATAAATTAAATACTCATTAGGCCATGCTTCTAAGATGAATTTTCTTTCTCTCTCCAGGGTTTTCAAAGGACACTTCAAAATAATTTGGATTGCTCTCTAAGTGGAATGGGATTTATTTTGTTAAAATTTCAGAAATTATTGTGGTTTAGGAAAATAGCATCTATTTTATGTATATTAAAAAAGTCAGATTTTTCACTTCAAGTTAATAGCATGTACAAAATAGAAACACATAAATTGTTGCAATTTGTTTAGGCACCTGTGGGCACCCATTGCAGCTGTAGAATTACTTTGAACAAATCAGCTTTGACATTTCAGTAAGGTCACTATAAGTAGACCCCAGCGTCTAGTGGGGTTGTCCCACAGTTATTTACCCTGACAATACTGGACTCAATGGGATAGTCTTCTATTCCTGGGGCTTGAGATTGGGCCATTTTCTCTTTGTAAACATTTTGCTTAATTTAGTAGCCTTTTACAATTCTTATTTATTCTATCATACCAGTTTATTAGATTACAAAGACATATTCCTCCTCCATCCACTCTGCAGGGGAATTCTAATCTATTAGTCAACAAAATAATAAATTTTGAGTAAGACAGAAATAGTGATGGACAAAATATTCGCTAATCTGGCAGAAAATGTCAGTTTTTAACTGACAGTATGTGCTTGAGCAAACTTAAAATCAAACCCCAAACTCTGCCACCTTTTTCATGCAAAAACTTGGTTTTAAGAGAGGATAGATAGATTAAGATGTTCAAAAATTAATCAACAGTCTGTAATCTCATACTCTCTCCCACAGAAATAAAAGATCAGTCTTCTGGATATCTTGTAAAGACTCTCTTTTTTTTTTCAATTACGTATCCTTAGCTGTTTTCCAGTGATATGGTAATCCTTCACTTGAGAATATATTTTAATGCTGATAATGATCCCTTAAAATAAGTCTACAACAAATTAATAGTAAAGCCTTAATTTTGAAGCAAAAAGAGAAAAGGCAAATTAATGACTGTTGCAGATTTCATGTATATTTTTTTTAATAATTAGGAAAGTTAATCCAGTTATTCCCAGAAGTCTATGTGCAGTTATGATTATGACTGCCCCTGAGGTTTGTTTTTCATTTTTAGTATATTGTTATATCTTCCTCCAATGTTAACTTTGCTCATGTTCCTAATGGTCAGACGGAAGTCCTCTTTTTCATTCTTTGACTTTATTATATCATTCTGGGCACCTTCACTATGTTTTTATTGTACTGTTCATCTCATTTTTCACTTCTTGTTCCTGTCTTCCAGGCACCTTATTGCACAAATCCAGCTTGAAACTTTTCATTTTTTTTACCGGTCCCTCCATACCTACTGACACATGTTAGAACAAGAATATATAGACATAAATGTATGCATGTGTAAATATATATACTTATACACACATATATATGTAAGAAAGAGTACTTGTAGCTGTGTCCATGTCTCCGTCAGGAGTGATCTAGTCACTCCTGCATTACTGTGTAAGAACTTATACAGTATATCCTATCTGCTTTTCCTGAAACACTTCTCTGACTTCATATTTGACCAGTCACAATAACTTTCATTCAAATTTATCTCAGTGTAGATATTGCACCAATTCAGATTATTCTGAAAGTGAACAAAATTGCTCAGGTGGGAATCTGCCATGTCACTTTAAAAATTAGATTTGGGAAAATATTCTCACTTTATCGTGTAATGCAATATCAGGAAGCCGAATTGTTGGGAAATTTTCTTTTTCTTTCTCTTTATTTTTTTTCAAAATTTTTTTGTAAACATGGATAAATGATGGGGTCAGGACATCTTTTTCTCTTCCTTAAACTTATAAAATCATATTTGTCTGAACCTGAGAGGCTGAGAAGAAATTACATCAGAGAGTTACTTGCTACCTCAGAAAGTATGGATGACACCAAAAACATCAATTGCTCTTTGCTAGATGATTTTAAAATATCAGCTCTGAATCTCTGTATTTAGTTTATCTTACTCTATAGTGAATCATAAATTCTTCTTTCTTTCTCCCTTGATCTATTCTAAGAATACCTTCTTGATTATATTCTTCACCAAAGTATTTGTCCAATGATATTTCTTAAATCTGGAACCTCTGGAACCTGATTAATTATTACTTGATCCTTTTGGACCTTTCTGACATACAATCTCTTTTACAGGTTTGCCTTCTTTATTTTCTCTCCAATAATTGGGTGTCTTTTTAACGATAACATATTACATGTTCTTCCCCTCACAGCTACTTTCATTTTGACACAAAGTTTACCATTGTAATATCACTAATCCAATTTGTATTCCTAATGTTAGCTTCATAAAAAACTAGAGTCATGCAACTATAATCAACTAGGGATTCTCAAAATTACTGAGAATTGAGAACCTAATTATACAAAGTTCGTTTAGAAGTAGTCACGTATCATAAATCAGCTATTAGTGGAGTTACAGCAGAGAATGAAATTAACTTTCAAAATGTTTCAGACTTGTACTGCGCAGTATTTCAACCTGAAGATAAAGAAGGCAAATGTTTTGGGTGACACTACTATGGTAGCTAAGATCAAGACAACGAAGACCTTTTTAATCCTCAGGACAAAAACCAGAAGAACAGAATTAAGGTGGGCCATTGATTCTCCCTGTCAATTTTCGTAAGCCACCTATACAATTTTTTGCAGAAACTCATAGTAAACTTCTTGGTTAGCTTCTAATAGCAGAAAAGTCCATGGCTGCTCGTATTTACCATATGGAAAAACAGGACTAAGTTTTAATAATTACCTCATCCTTTCAGAATTTGCCTTTGAAGTTTTCTTTGGGGGCTGTTTTCAGTTTTGGGGGGACTGTTTTTTATCTTTTGCAGTTTGGCAGTTGCCATATTTTCACACACCAAAAAATCATAATTTATTGAAAGGAAACAGAAAAAAAAAAAGATAAAGCAAATGTCTTGCCAGTCATATTATCTAAAGTTTCTAAAAATGCCATTGACTGCACCTTTGATTTCTGTTCAAAGTTCATTCTGAAACTGAGTAGTAGCCAGAGAAACAAAATGGCAGATAGAAGAGTCAATGCTGTCTACATCTTCCTGGAGGTTTAGTAATTCACTAGGAATTTTTCTAGCAGAAACAGCATTTGTACAGTTAGACAATGTATGAATTACTGGACGCTAGCTTCTTAATGCTTCTGAAAATATTAAGCAAAAAAACTGCAGAAAATAGCAACTTGCTAGCATCAGCAAAGCTAGGGAAACACCACAGAGAACAAGATTATTATGATTTTTTAGTGTATAAACCGTGTAGCTTAATTTAACTCTGCTATATTATCTTGCATGGATGCCATGAAATTAGTTTATGATGAAAAGAAAGGAGAATACCATCTGGAAACAAAGCTGTAACAAAAGGTGTTTTCATGGAAAAGACCAAGGTTCTTAGAGAAACAACAGAGGAACATTTCTTGCTTGAAGACATAGTGAATGGAAAGGGCTACCTCATGGCTTATGTTCCAGCCTGATAAAATGAAATAAAATAAGGAATGTCTAAAATCCCTCATCAAATCCACATTCCATATGAACTCTAAAAATCCACCGAGGCAATGGCTCAGCTCAAATAAATCATTAACTTTTAAATAAGTTTCCTGTTATGGTTCTCATTTCTTTACAGACAGTACGCAGAATTCTTTGGATTTCATGTAAGTTCTACATGGGGTTAAGGACCCCACTTAAGTTTTTATTAATAGGTTAAATTCACAGAGTTACAAATGATGAACAAAATTTCAGTACTGTTAGAGATACTTGTATGCAGCAAACACTACCAAAATGGGTGGTATCTGCAGAAAGGGGACAAATATTTAGTAGACTTATGTAAGAAGAGCTTAAGTAGAACTTATGATGTGTATTTTTCTGAAACCTGTTTACTATCTATTAGGACCAAAAAAACCCATCTAAGATCAAAGAACTGAAAGGTTAGAAATTTTTTGTTTTCTTCCTCTTTTTGAAGCACTAGTAAAAGAAATCTTCATTGTCTACTGATTGAAATCGAACACAAACAACAGACAGGACCCAAATCTCTGTTGTTTCTTTGATTATTAAGCCTTGCATTTGTTTTGGAGTACAAAATTTATAAAATATTTCTTTGCTGTGAGGAATTACATTATAAGACCCTTTAGTCACAAGAAACCTTTACAAATTACTACAGAAGACAACAACAACCCTTTGTTACTTATCCACATGGGCTCTTAGGCAAAGCGGGAAGAAAATCAGAGGCTGCACCCTACAAAGAGTTGGATCTTGAATGAACAGAGCTCTGCTGTACAACAGGCAACAAGCTCATTGAGCTCCTGTGGGCTAGAATGAGAAGGGGAAGCCAAGAAAGAGGTCATTACGGTGAATCCTGCTACATTCCACCTGATCAAGATGTGGTCAAAACTTTCAAACAACTAGAACTTTCACAACCACAAGCTCTGGTTCTCATGAGAGACTTTAACCATCCCAGCATCTGTGTGGATGGCAGCATAGCAGAAGGCAAGCAATCTACTAGATTTCTGAGTTCACTGGGAAGAATTTTTTTAACGCAATGCACTGGACAGATCAACTAGGTGTAGAAACAAAGAACCATTCAAATAAGTGATATTCAACAGCAGCTCTGGTTACAATAACCATAAGCTGAAGTGAGGAAGGCAAGTAGTAGAATAAACCCTTGGACTTCAGCAGAGCAGATTTCAACTTATTTGTGAAGTGGTAGATAGGCTCTCATGGGCTGATGTCTTGAAGGGCTAAGGGGCCCAGGAGAGCTTGTTTGGCATCAAGGGCAGCTTCCTCAAAGCTCAAGAATGATGCGTGTATTTATGTACATAAATGAGTAGGCATAGCAAGAGGCTGCTGGGGCCGAACAGGAAATTCCTGACTGAGGTGTTTTAACTGAAATGCAAAAAAAACCCCAACAGTGTACAAAATGTGAAGGCAGGGACAAGCTACATGAAAGGAATATAGAAGCGTTGCTCAGGAATGCAGGGATAGAAGGAGAAAGGCCAAAGCTCAGATGGAATGAAACTGGTGAGGAATGTGAAGAGCAGTCATTCTAGAAACCATTCTGCAAGTATATCAACAACAAAAGAAAAACAAAGGACATGGTAGCGTGCAGCTCAGTGGTGTGACCTTGTGATGAAGACACAGAAAAGGCTGAGGCACTCAATGTCCCCTTTGCTTGTCTCTTCATTAGCAAAGGTTCCCCTTAGGCCTCCCAATTCTCAATAAAATGGACAAGTTTTGTGAAGCAAAGTAGTAGCCACAGCACAGGAGAAACAATACAAGGAACTCTAGAAGTAAACAGGATATATGCAAGTTCATGGTACTAAACGGTATGCACCTAAGGGTTCTTGGTGGGCCACAGTGTGAGGTTGTTCTGTATCCTCTTTGAAAGATTGTGACAATCAAGGGTGATTACCAATGACTGGAAAAAAGATAATTTTTCATTTCTCATTTTCAAAAAAAGCAAGGATCCTAGCAACTATATATCTGTGAAGTTCACCTTAGCCCTCCAGAAAATTATGGTGAAAGTGTTTCTGAAAGCCATTCCCAAGCACATAAAGGACACAAAAGGACACAAAGGACACAGGAACAGCCACCTTTTGCCAATGCAAATCATTCTTGGTTACCTGAATGCTTTCTTTGATGAAAAGATTTAGCTTGACTTTAACAAAGTTTTCACAACTCAGTTCCCCAATATATCCTTGTAGTCAAACTGAGGGCATATGGACTGGATGGATGGAATATTATGTGAGTGAAAACTGTCTGGACCATCAGGCTCAGACAGCAGAGGCCAATTGTTTAAAGTCAAGCTAGTGGACAGTGACTTGCAGTATTCCCCAGGGATTCAAACTGGGGCTGAATTTGTATAATACCTTCACCATGAGTCTGGAGTATGGGATTGAACGCATTCTGACAAGGTTTGCAGATGGCACCCTAAAGGGCAGCCCAGACAGGCTTTGACAACCTAGAAGAATGGCAGGAATCTCATGAAATTCCAAAACAGAAATGTGAAGTCCTATACTAGGAACAGGAACATCCCCAGAAAAAAAAAAAAAAAAAAATTGCTAGGTGGCAGCTCTGACAAAATGACCTGAGGTCCTGGTGAAACACAAGTTGAGTCAGTGGTGTACTTTTGCAGCATTGAAGGCTTACCTCATGTTGGGCTGCATAAGTAAGAACATAGCCAGCAGCCAAAGAGAGAGAGTTAAAGAGAGTTCATCTACTTGACACTCAGGAGGCCTCATCTGGAATGCTGTGTCCAACCTAGGGTCCCCCAGTACAAAAGAGACACTGACATTGACAGACTAGAACAAGTCCAGAGAAGGGCCGCTAAAATGGATAAGATACCAAAGAACATGATGTATGAGACTAGAGAATGGGGAAAATGAATTTTTGCAGCCTGGACAAGATGAGGCTATGAGAAAATCTAACCACACTGTTTAGTTTAGGGAAGATGGGGCCGGAATCTTTTCATAGGTCCACAAGAGAGAATGGACATAATCTGTAAAAAGACAATTCAAACTGGACATGAGAATGAGGGCAGCTAGGCACTAGAACAGGTTTCCAGAGAGGTTTTAGAATCTCCATCCATGGAGATACTAAAATTTCAACTGGGCAAAGCCCTGAGCAACCTGACATAACTTTGAAGTTATCCATGCTTTGAGGAGGAGTTGGACTCAAAGGATTGGACCACCAGGGGTTCCCCTTCAAAGATTATATAGTTGAATATTTCAAGCTTCTCCTTCCTGGGAGAAAGTTTCCAAAAGCAGAAACTTACAAAAACATTTGTCAGGTCCTGCCATCAAATTGCTACCGCTATTCCCCATGTAAATTAAAAGGAAAAAACATCAGCAGATAACATCTATCTCTGAATGTAAACTCTGGAGAGTCATTGCTCCTGAACTGTGATTACAGTTTTAAAGTGGATTTTTAGACAGTACATTAGTACATTTACATTTAGAAAGTTAAAAAAAAATTCAAAGTAAATTTATTTAATCTGCTGTTTTAATATTGTCTTAATATTTTAAAGGCATGTCATCTTCGTTTTTACCTCTGCAAAAAGGAACTGGAAAATCCCATGATGCACCATTTCCAGGACTCACAATACATGTCAACACGGCATGGCCTTCTAGGATGTAACCAGAGATACAGCTATATCGGATTTTATCTCCAATGTTGAATCTTGTTCCATGAAGTACTCCTTTAGGTATTTCTCCTGGGTTGCCACAAGTATGACTAGGTAATACTGTCAAAAGAAAGAAGGAAAAATGTTACAGTTAAAATCTGCACAATGAAGTAATAAATAATTCTCAATTTTAATTACATAATTTGGTTTATTATTATCTTTTAAAACAGTATTCCTTATACAAATAAGGCAAAATTAGGCTATGGAATGCACTTTCACAAAAGATTTCAGTTTATAACATCACTTTCAAAGCTAATTTCAAACTCAGTTCTTGGTTTAACAGTCCTTCAGTGAAGGACTATTTTCAAATAAAATATCCTATAAATCTTGCTGTTTCTCCCAAAACTTTGAATGAAGTAAAAGAAGTTTTTATTTCATTCGTTTTTTTGTAAATATTGCAAAAATATTCATACATCATCATTATGGATCCAGGCAGTAGAAGGCATTTTATGTACAGTTTTCATTTTAGTTGACAGAATAGCAATTTAAAAGAATCCAATAATTAACTGGTCTCTGACAGTAAATTAAAGTCTAAAGTATATTTAAAAAGTTTTATTTTCTGCTTATTTTCAAATTACTTCAGGTTCTATAAAATAAATTAAGTCAATCTTTGTTAACAGAAACAGAAAATATGAAGGAAACAATGACTAAGCAGTGACACTGGGCTGATATGAATGGAATCACAGAATCATAGAATCATAGAATCACAGGGTTGGAAGGGACCTCTGGAGATCATCTAGTCCAACCCCCCTGCCAGAGCAGGGCCACCTTAGAGCAGGTTGCACAGGAACGCGTCCAGGCGGGTTTTGAATGTCTCCAGAGATGGAGACTCAACCACCTCTCTGGGCAGCCTGTTCCAGTGCTCTGCCACCCTCAAAGTAAAGAAGTTCCTCCTCATGTTGAGATGAAACTTCCTACACTCAAGTTTGTGCCCATTACCTCTTGTCCTGTCACTGGGCACCACTGAAAAGAGCCTGGCCCCATCCTCCTGACACCCACCCTTTAAGTATTTGTAAGCATTAATAAGGTCACCCCTCAGCTGTCTCTTTTCCAGACTAAACAGACCCAATTCCCTCAGCCTTTCCTCATAAGAGAGGTGTTCCAGTCCCCTAATCATCTTGGTAGCCCTATGCTGCACCCTCTCCAGCAGTTCCCTGTCCTTCTTGAGCTGGGGAGCCCAGAACTGGACACAGGACTTGAGGTGTGGCCTCACCAAGGCAGAGTAGAGGGGGAGGATGACCTCCCTCGACCTGCTGGCCACACTCTTCTTGATGCACCCCAGGATGCCCATTGGCCTTCTTGGCCACAAGGGCACATTGCTGGATTTTCTTTTTTGTTGCAGAAAGCAATTTTTTTAAGCATTAGTTATTTGGAAGAGACTGTCTTAACTAGCTATCAGTTTAAAGATGATACTCCTCTACCTAGGAGAAGCAAAAGTGTGTGTTGGGAAGGAGGAAAATGGAATTGGTTTTGTTCTTGATCTAATTTGAAAGTTATTAATGGCATGCCATTCCTTTCATTGAAGTAGTACAAATTAAAACTGTTTAACTTCCTTTAGAGCAGAACAAATAAGTTCAGGAATCTCAAATATGTCATGAACAGAGAACAAAAGATAAATATGTTCATCAAAGAAATGGTGGTCTGCAAAGGTCACATGTAATTCAGGTATTGTTTCAGAAACTGCATATTTCATGGACAGATTCTTTCACCCCATACTTCTCTCTTTCCTTACTCTACCCATCTGCAGAATAAAATAACCATACTGACCTCACGAACCTGCATGTTGAGAGGATTAATTACTCAATACATGCACATTCTCAGAGTGTTGTAAAGCATTATATCAGTATATCAATGCTAATTAAGCCCCATTATACCATGTAAGTTCAATTATTGAATGCACACCCTTAATTCATTACTCAAACAGTTAGTCACACTGGCATTTAAATGATCATAATTACACTTAAGTTACAACCCAAATTATATAGGAAAATTTCAAAAAAGCCAAAAACCGTAAAGCTAAAAAAATTTAAAAAGAGAATACTTTCACTTACAACATTCTTTTATAGGAAAAATCCCCAAATTTTCTATAAATATTAACAAGGTAACAAAAGCCACATAACGCTTTAATGAATGGTGAGTTAGATGAATGATTTACCGATGTTGCAGATCAGAGATCTAAGATTTCTGTGCATTACAGGAACTACTTAAGGTTGCTGAATGTGTAGCTACCAAAGCTAGAAGCAAACAATATGCTACCCAACTTCTTTTGTGCTGTTTCAGCAGTTGTAATAAAATAGGATATTTATTTGGATGTGCTCATTGACATTGGAAAGAGAGTCAGTGTTGGATTCACATATATGAGAATGAATACATATGAAATAAAGTGATTTTAAGACATTGGAATAATTGGAATAAAATAAAGATACTAATTTACGTTCCAAAAAGTTGGCAACAATGATCCATCATATAATAGCATATATTGCTATATGCTATTATATGTTTTACAGCACTATTAAAAATGCTACCTCTCTCTTGGCAAATTTTCCCCTTTTTTGCTGCTTTACTCATGGTAGGTTAATACAGGTAATTGTGCGAGACAAGTCAAACAAAAATTTGTTACATGCTTTGACACAGGAGAATACCTCCATTTGAAACAAGAATCTGTCTGTTATTTTCAAATCAAAACATTTTTACAAAACACTGTAATATGAAGCAGTTTCATCATAAGATCTGGTGTATGCAGCAATATTTATACAATCCAAAACTCAGCATTTATTTTTATGAGTGGGTGTGCTATGTGGAAAAAAATATCATTATTCAGAGATACTATGATTTCAGATAAACTGCATTGCCAAGGAAAAAAACATCACTACAAATCTATATCCGCCATATACATAACTGGCACTGGCTAACTGTTGAAATTGTATTGCAGCAAATCAGTCTTCTATCTGTGTAAAGAAGGTTTCCTACAGTATGATGTTTTTCTGCCTCTTCTTACAACTACATCCGTCAAGAACCCCAGAAAAAATGGGACTTGGCATCCTAAAACTTGCACACATTTTACCACAACCTCCTAAAAACCAGTAAAAGAGGAGTGATCTGAGAATGACGGCCATGTTCAATAATACATGTAATAGTTACAGGATTTCACCACTTGTCAAGATCAAGCATTCAACTACATTATTTATGTGCTTTTCTAAAACTTTGATTGAAGTATATTGAGGTAGCTGCACAATTTCATCTGCACAGACTTTACTGCTTCTAGTCTTGACCTAAAATGAATTATCCTTTGAAGGTTCCTAATAGTAACCAAAATTGTTAAATCTTTGGATTATGAGAGTTCTAGCTGACCAAAGCTATCATATGCAAAGGTTATAAATGTCCATCAAGCTTTAACTTCATTGCCAAATTTTCAGTAAACGACCCTAATTTTTCTGTAGTGCTACTGAGGTCTACTGTCAATAGGACTGAGAATCTGCAGTCACTTCCTGGAGGAAGCTTGTAGAATCATCAGTGTCACACCATCTTTCATTATCAAGGTGCTTGGTTCATGAAACTATTTGATGTTCACTGTTTATTGAGAACAATTATAAATAAACTATACTACACAGAAGGCCTGAAGGTAATGGAATTTTTGTATTTTTTGTATTGGCCTAACATTAGAGCGTTCTCAGAATGCTTTATCTCATTGTAATTCACTCAAGTCCTTCACAGCTTTGAAAAAAAAAATAGTGTTTGGAAAGGAATCTGTTTAGTCTTAGTATTTGAAAAGCAAGAATATGTACAATGGGATAGCAAATCAGATACAACTCCTAAGATTTCCTCCTCAGGAGTCTATCTTCACCATTACAACAGACCTAAGAATCTGTGTGGACTTCACTTCCTAGCACAGATGAACCTGGAGCACTGTTCAGTAAGATTTATTCATGAAATTAAAGCTAAAAGATAGGCCTTCCTCATACAGTACCTGTATCTTCCTAGACAGTAGAAGTGTTTGACAAATGCACATGATCAAAATCCATAGTGCAATTTATTAATTAGATAAAATGCCAAAGGTTTCAACTCACTATTTAAATTAACAATGCATATGTTATATATTTATTTTTTAGAAAATTATTCAAAACATCATAATCTATATGCTAAAACATAACAGTGGCAAAACTCTACACCACAGCAGGACTGTAAATAATAGTAGAGAAATGCCACCATTTTTGACAACATATGAATAAGCAATTAAAGATTGTTAAATAAACTCATATTTGACAAATTCTCGGATGGCCTGTATCGGATTATTTATTTACACACCCTTTTCAATACTCTTTCTGAAGCTAAATTTATTTGCAACACAGGCCACTTGAAAGCATGCTTCTATACATTTTCCCCATGTTTATTTCAAATCCATCATGACATTATGACAACTATTGGCAATGTAATGTCTTCTTCTGGCAAGATGGTATTTTGCACCTTGGTTTAAAAGGTCAACTTAAAAAAAGATACTTTCTAATAAATTCTGAAGGTTTTGAGGTCTCTGGCAGCCCAACTCCCATTAATTTTTATATGAATAAGGGATACATAGTTGAAATCAATTATAAAATTATGAAGATTAACTTCTCAATCTTTGCTGAAAGTACTGTTCAGAGGCTCAATCTGACAACAACTTCAGGAGAACAATCTCTTTCCCCTCAGATGTCATGATCATAAACTAGATTGCAAAGATCGCCTAGAGGCTTTAATAGCAAAAAGCTCACACTGCTTATGTCAGTTAAAGATAATGGTTTCACCCTTCTGTGAATCAGTTGCTCAGCTTTTATAGGCCAGTGACACACATGGTAGTTGGAACTTGACAGCAACAATTCAAAAGGCAGCTTAATTCAAATTAAGAAAAATAGAGAGTGGAAAGTGGAAAGGAAGGAGCAAAGTGCATGTTTTTCCTTCACTTGTTTTGATAGGTCTACAAGAATTTACAAGGATGCATGTTATTTGTTCTTTTCTCTTTTCATCTTGAAACAACTGGAAAAGTTTTCTGGGTTGCACCTAAGTTCAACCAAATGCAAACTTGCCTGCTCTTTGCTGTTCCACAGTCCCTCTATTACAGCCCCCTGTGCATTTCCTAACATTAAATTCTTGTATTGGTGGCCACAGGCAAAACCACACACAAAGGAAAAAGCATAAGTTAGGAGGAAGACAGAGAGTCCCTGGATACGGTTGACAGCTTTGGAATTACAACACTTGAAGGAATTTCGGAAGCTCTGTGGAGAAAATCAGGGTTACAGAAGATTTCAGGGCATATGTCAAGATGTTTAATAGGTGTGATGCACAGCCATGATACCCTGTCCACATGGTTACAGTTAAGTGGTGTACTTTGCAGTTTCATGCAGAAATAGAAGATATACATACAACTGTAATTCCAGAGTCACAGAAGAAGAAAATAATTTTTGAGGAGGGTAATAATTATAATCGTTATGGAAGCAGAACAAAATACACGAACAAATAGGAGAGGAAAAAACGCTAGATTTTCTGCAAGAATGACATGGAAACTAAAGTTTCTGCTCCAACTCAGAAAAAAAGCTTTGTTTGAAAAGGACCTCAGAGAAAAAGATTGAATAACCTTTCAATCTACCAAACTAAAAGTGCTGTACTGAACAAAAGGTGGACTTAGAAAGACACTTATATATATACATGTAAAAGTAGTTTGTTTAATAAATCTGTCCTGGAAATAATATAATGCTTTTTTCTAAGGTGTAAGTAATTAAATTTGCTTTGAAAAACTAATTCTAAAGAATTCTGTAGAACTGTACTTGCCATTTCTACCTAGAAAAAGACTACAAAATCAATATATTTGATTTTTTTTAAGTTTCTCATGTCTTACATTGCACTCCATTACAGTACATTTTGACCTTTTTTAAATAATTCCAAATATTGAGTCAATTGAAAAGCATGTAATATTTCACTGTCAATTTATTAAACAACTTTATCCTTTCTATTTCCAGGAGCTATGTACAATGAATAGTTAATTGATCTACCAGCGCTGATTTCCACATTAGTATAGAACACTGTAGATGCATGTAGGTCATTTGTTAGAGGACACTACCATGACAGAAACTGCACAGTCCTATCCTTTGCAAAATTCTTCCTTATTCTCAAAACCAACATGGCCTACAAACCTTCTTTCATGGATACAACACTTTTTGGAAAACAAAAAAGATGAAGATGCTAAAGCAGGTTGTCCAGGCCATGTCTATTCAAATATCAAAGATGGAGACTCCACAGGCTCTCTGGGCAACCTTTTGCAGAGATCAAGCTCACAGAATAAATTGATAAATAAATTTTAAAAAATAATTTAAAAAAGCTTTTTCTTATGTTTAAACAGAATTTCCTGTATTTCACTTTGTGTCCATTGCCTCTCATTCTCCCAGTGGCCACCACTGGCAACAGTCCGGCTACATCATCTTTATTCTTCTCCACAAGGGAATTTACACACCTCAAAAAGATTCCTCTGAACATTCTCTTCTCCAGGCTGAACAATCCCAGATCTCTGTCTCTCCTCAGGTCAGATGTGCCAAGCCCTTAACCATCTTTGTAGCCCTTTGCTGGACTCACTTCAGGATGTCCCTGCGTCTCTCTTGTGCTAGGGAGCTCAGAACTGGACACACCATTTCAGGCGTGGTCTCACCAGTGCTGAGTAGAAGTGAACAATAATCTCCCTTAACCTGATGGCAGCACTCTGCATAATGCAACCCAGAAAGCTATTGGTCTTCTTTGCCACAAAGGCATATTGCTGATTCATGGTCAACGAGTTTTCCACTAGAATCCCCAGGTTCTTCTCTGCAGAACTGCCTTCTAGCTGGTCAGCCCCATGCATTACTGGTGCCTGAGGTTATTCATTCCCAGGTGCAAGTCTTTGCATTTCTCTTCGTTGAGCTCTGTGAGATTTCTGTTTGCCTATTTCTCCATCCTGTCAAGATCCCTTTGAATGGCAGCCCCAGCATCTGGTATATCAGCCAGTCCTCCGAGTTTTGTATTACCTGGAAACTTGCTGAACATGCAGTCTGTTGTCCAGGTCATTAATGAAGATGTTAAATGTTACTGGGCCCAGTAATGACCCCTTTTGTACTTCAGCAGTGATGGGCCTCCAGCAAACTGAGTATCTTTTCCAGATTTCAACTTCCAGCTCAACAGGAGACTGGAAGAGCCAACATGGAGTCACTAAGGGTGAATCCTGCCTGACCGATCTGATTGCCTTATGTGAAGAGATGACTGGCTTAGATGACTAGGGGAGAGCAGTGGATGTTGTTTACTACGACATCAGCAAAGCCTTTGACAAGGCTCTCCATAGTAGCCTTGTAACAGAGCCGGTGGAGCGTGAAATGGATAACTGGACTGTAAGGAGGGGGGAAAATTGGCTGAACTGCAAGGTTCAGTGTGTGGTGACCACCAGTAAACAGCTCAGCTGGCAGTTCATTGCTAGTTGATTCCTCAAGGGTTTATAATGGAGCTGATATTCTTTAATACATTTTATTGCAATGGGAGATGGAATGAACTCTCCTCAAGTTCAGGATGACATCAAACCACAGACCAGCCCATACATTGAAGGGCAGGACTGCTATTCTCCACGCTGCCGAGATCCCTTTGAAATATCATGAAGACAAATATCATGAAATTCATCACAAGCAAATGAGAAGGTTTGCCCCAGGACAGCGTAACACCATGCAACTGTACAGTATGGCACCAGCTGGGTGGGAAGCAGTTTGGCAGAAGGGTACCTGGCAGCAATGTCCTCTGGCAGCAAAGACACACAACTGCACCCCAAGCTGTAGAAGCGTAAAAGAGCAGCCAGCAGACCAAGGGATATTATTCTTCCCCGCTACAGTGTGCTTGTGAGTCCATGGCTGGGGTACTGGGGCACTCCAGTACAAGGAGAACAATAACATACCAGATCAAGTTCAGTGGAGGGCCACCACAATGGTCAGGATCTGGGGCACTTGTCCTGTGATGGGAGGCTGAGGGAGCTGGGCTTGTTCAGCTTGAAGAAAAGACTGCTTTGGAAAGGGGGAATCTTAATCCTCTCTCCATATACCTAATGGGAGAGGGTACAGAAGACTTCTTGAAGGCGCACAGTGACAAGATGGGATGCAATGGATGCAAGTTGCAACAAAGGAGATTGCATTTAAAACTTAGAATGTTTGTGTTTTTTTCCAACTTAAGAGCAGACAAGGATTGAAGGAAATTGCCCAGAGAGATTATGAATTCTGTCCTTGGAAATGTCCAAACTGTGACAGGACAAGGCTCTATGCAACCTCACCTAACTTGGCCCATCTTTCATAGGGGTGAGTGGGTGTTAATCAAACAAACACTAGAGACCCTTCCCAATTTAAATATGTCTATGTTGCTATCTTCAAGAAGTTTCATGACAAGCAAGCCCTTTAGAATCATTGTCAGCTAGTGCTTGTTAATCTAATTATAACTTTTTTCCTCATTTTTCATCCCGAGCTTCAAGTTTACTCTTGACTTTGATTACATGCTTCTAGAACACAGATTATGCAAGCACAGACAAAATGGTAATATCTACTGTAATACAGAGTATTGGTCCACAGCCCTGGATTCTAAAGAAATAATAAAAATAAAATAATTTTATGTTTAAGTTCTGATATTTAAAAAGCCCCTGGTCTAACAAAGATAAGGTGATACCATATAATAAGAAAAATAATAGCATTTCCACAGGAAGTATAATTCAACAATTACTCTCCATTGGTACTATAACTAAATTAATTTTTACTCTATATAATAGTTTTGTTAGAAATTTAATAAACGCTTCTGTGAACACTCAATTTTTAGTCTATTTATTTTAGTGTATATATATTATATGTACATACACACATATGCACATTAGATCAAAACAGGAAATCTTCAGTTTGAATGCCTCCAGTTTCAGTTTTTTTCTTAATAAAAGGTGCCAGGATTTCTCCAAAACCTCTTCCAGCAGCTGACATGTCAAAACGCAAATCTCACACAAGGCATCAATCTAAGCTGACTCTTAATCTATTTGTGGCATTAAAAAAAAAAGAAAGATAAATATGCAAAGAATTTTCACCTTTATTTCCCCCAAAATGAAGTGAGGAAATTTTTCTCAACTGCAGAGTTACACACATGTTACACATATGCACATACACACACCCACGCAGACACACAACTAATCTTGAAAGCTTTAGTCTGTAAGTTATCTAACATTGGATATTTACATCCTTCTTAAAAATTATTTCATCAAATATTAATGGATTTCATTTGATTTACTCTAGGAGAAGGAAGAGTTCCTTCTTCTCCCCTCACAGAAACTAAAACATACGAAGTGCAAGTTCATGGAATATCTGATAATTAAGCCATATTTACACTTCAAGGTGCCAAATGCAGCATTCAAGAACGTACATGGCACAGAAACGTACATACTGAAGCATCAAACATGGTCCACTGTTTATCTGCTGGCAACATTTCTGTTCAGACTCTCTTTGTTAGGCCTACTTGAGATTTTCTTTCTTAAAAAACCACAACCAAACAAACAAAAACCCACAGCCTTATTGGCTTACCGAAATAAAGCTATTATGTTTATTATTTTTAGCTGAGCAAGTAGAAACCTGTATTTTCATAGAATCCAAGGATTTATTTGTTTTACTCTAGGGGAAGAAAGAGCTCACTCACAGAAATCTGTTCCCTGTTACGTGTTCGTTTCTGTATTTGTGCACTCATAAATCATTGCAATATTTTCCAGATAAAATACTTGGATCATATAACTTTTAAAAGCTACAGCTTTCTTGTTTTACAAGCATTTACCCAACTGTGTCTGTCCATCTCTAAGGATGTGCAAAATTCTATTGGATTGCACATCTATGAAAATCATTTGGGAGTATGCAGCAACTTTAAAACTCCAGTAGATGTCCCACATTGAGATTGATATTTTAATTTTCTTGTGCAGGTAATAACAAAAGATTGATGGATTTTATTTTTAGTGTGTTCACTTTTATTATAAAGTATGTAATAAATGTCTTGCCGTTGGTTGTAAGATGATAAAAGTCAATATTGTACAAACAATGCCAGAAAACTCTGAAGTAAAAAGGCAATCTGAAGTTAAAGCTAAAACTTTCTATTTCCTCATACTTATTTTGCCTCAGAAGTTCTACACGCTTTCCTAGATGAGATGAGATTGGTGAGCAGTATTTCTAGATTTTAGTTCTCTCTTCTTGAAACAGAAGGATGAGCAGAGCATGACATTCCAGGCTGAGGCTATAAAAAGCATTTGAGGCCGTGCAAAATTTATAAATGGAAACTTTTCCAGCTACCAGAGATCAAAAGTCATCAGTCATATTCTTAAAGACATCAAAATCATGCTTTTCCACCTCCTCTAAAAAGTTCAGTGTGTTCTATGGTCTGTCTTTCAATTTGTCAGTACAGTCATCACAAGTACGTGCAATATCTGCCCTTCTCATTCTGAGAAAGATCATGATGACCTTTTGGCAATGAAAGAACTCCTGTTTTTTCAACTATCCTTCCACAGCATTACTTCCAAACTGTCAACATAAAAAATGTAATCGGAAGCTCTAGCTCACCACCTCATGTGTGATAACAAATAAAAACAAAAAAATACCTTTTTAACCAGACCACTTTTGGGGATCCCATTAGACAAAAGACCTAAACTCAACTCATAAAAATCAAATCTGTCCGGTGCTGGAAAGCCCATAGGATATGAAGGTAAAAATGACAATATCTCTGTGTGTTAAACAAGGTACTTATCAAACAGAAAGTATAAGAAGCTGACAAGACCTTATCTGGAGGCCTGCACACAAATCTGATTACCTGTGTTCAAATAAGAGTAACTCAGTCTGAAGCAAATGCAGAGCAGGACTACTAAAGTGATCAACGGAGAGCTTTTAAGAGGATATTGGAAGATTTTTATAGCTTTAATTTGAGAAATGAGGATTAAAATGCAGTCACTATGAAGACGCTGGAAGGCAAACACCACGTCGTAAGAAGCTGAAGGCAGGGTTGGGACAAAAATGAAAGTGCCTGAACCAATCATAGTTACAAGCAGGTTGAAAACAAGTGGCATTCTAAGCAAGACGTGAAACTATGGGGAAGTTTCCATACAGTCATATGGAGAGAGGAGACTGGGGGGAGAACGATTAGTCTGAAGGTGACCTTAATTTACAAAACAATTTTACATAAAAACAACTCCCTGTGTCTTAAGGAGTCTGATCAAGGAATGCAGAAGCTTCCTCATCTGGCTGACATAACTGGAGACATAAGGTCTCAGAGACCCACTTGTACACCTCCTATCCTGTCGGCTTGCCAATGCAGACTTTTGGGTTTGACATTTCATTGAGACACTTAAAATTGATTTTGACACAGAATGACAAAGCTAATTGACTTCTGATTTTATGTGGAAAAGCTTACTTCAAGATGGAAGACAAATTTACCAAGATACTATTATCTTGATAGACTTATATGATTAAACAAAATATAATGCACAATCATTATTTTTATATTCTTGCTACTATTAAAAAAAGCAGAGGAGCATGAAAAGATATACATCTATCTTACCCAAGTATACATGAAGTTTATACATCTAGCAATCTGAAGCCTATTTTTTCCTAATACTTGTTTTTCCTGAAAGGTCCTTGAAACAAAAGTCTGTCTGACCCATACTGACAATTATATTACTAAGACAGAAGAACAAGCTTACACTTAATGACAGCAGGACAACTGAATACATAGTATAACTGTACAGATGAACTGTGAATAAAAACTCTCGGAGAAAGATTTCACAAACGGATATTCTCTCTATTGCTCCCAACATTTTCTGCAAGTACTGTTACTACTAAATCAAATGGGATTTTGAACTAGTAAGACCTGCTATATTAGGTAAGGACAATAATTTTAACAGAATAAGGCATGAATTTACTATTCTTTAAGTTATAAGGTTGTAATCGTATGTATACAAATATCCTAGATGCACTTGAAATTATGTTTATTAAATATAATCAAAATGCTTTATCTTCCAGCAAAATATGTTCAAGAAAGATTCTTTAACTCTGAACAGATAAAGTTTAATGAAGAGTACCCAATGCTATGTACTATTTGACACATACAAACTGTGGAACACCTTGTATGTACCACTTTTCTGTTCTTAAGGCTAAATACTTACAGGTCAGGGAAAACCTTATGGGACTGAAAGAGAGACAAGAAAGGAAGTAATGGCAGATTAAATTCGGAAAAAATCAGCTTTAGTAACAGATATACTACTGCTGATTTAATAGAGACTTGTCTTCAGCTATCACCAGCTTGCCATCATATCTGCAACTCCTTATTACTAAATAAGGCAATATTCCTTCAAAAAACACTTATTTCCTTTTTCTTGTTTCTTTCTTTCTTTCCTATGCTCTGATTTACTGTTTGTCAAGATTACAGAAAAACCCTGGGAACAAATTGCCCCAGAATCAGGAGTGCTATCTGCTCAGGTTTAGGCACTCCCTGACTTCTGCCGCTATGCTGGCTTTTAACAAAGCTTTCCTCAACTCTTCTCTTGCCCTTAACATTTTGATAAGTGGCGTTCCATTGCCACCCGAGACTTCAAAGTTTATTTTGCTTACAGACAAACATGAGACAATCTTTTAACAGGAATTCAGTATGACATATAAGGCTCTTGTCTATACTTGTAATTGAAAATAGAAGGAATTAGGGCTTGTACTTACGTCCTTCAGGCAAGTGGCACTGCAAAAGTCATAGCCATGTAACTAGCTTTTTCTTATGGCATCTGGAAAAAAGGCTCTGTCCTGTCCTGATCAACGCTAAGAACTGTCTTGGACTCGGGTTAAAACCATGCCAGGAGCACATATGGTTAATAATTATGGATGACAGCACTGCAGTTCTCAAACCCCTGCAGTCTTTGTCCTTCCAGTTTCCTGCAGGAATGGTGAGAGGTTTTTTCCTCTCCTAATTCAATACTTAATTTTGTTGCTGCTGTTAGAAATCCTTGTGATAACAGATATGCAGCAGTGCCTTTTTCAATTTTGTCCCCATTTGCTCTTAAAAATGGCATCAGAAAGTTATTTGAGTTATGAAGGCTTTTGTCTCGTTAGCATTTGCAGGCTCCTACTTGAACAAGGGTGCCAAATAATTTACTCCCTACTTCGGCAATATGGAAAAACAGCAGTATAAAGGCAGGAGAAGAATCTACTATCTCAAAAGCTTTAGCTGTAGGAGATTCATATATAGCTTGCTACCTGGGAAGTCCTCAGGTAACATACATTTCAATGTGCAGCGTTTCATGGACTTAAATGAAACAGAGAAGTATTTTGCACTCCACAACTATAGTCTGTGAAAGTTAACCTAACTTTGATGAAAATTCCAGTTTTAATGTGAGTTTAGTGAGGTGAGAGTTTGTAAGCTTTCATGGCTCAGGTGACTTCATAGGGAAGAAAGGATTCCCAAATTAATTGTTTTCATACGTCAGTGTCTCACAACATACAACACAGATTTTCTATTTAACCAGCCAAGGTGAAGCAGGCAAGAGTGCTCTTTAAAACACCAAATCCTGTTGTTCACCAGCAACAGGAATTAATGTTGCTATTTTCAGTGCTGCCTCGTGTTGTCCTCTTGGTTCTTACAGTGGTTTACAAAACCGATCTATGAGTAAGTGCAGAGAACTGATCTGCCTTTGAAAGCAAAAATGTCCCTCAAACACACATGTAAATGCATGTTTGGCAGGATGCTTAAGCTGGAGCACTTAACAACCCAGCTTGAGGGGAAAAAATATATAGATGACTGTGCAGCTGAGATGCTGGTTAACTGCAGTGTGGGAGTAAGTATGAAAAGCAGCAAGAAGAAAACAAGTTCAGATACCAAAATGGACCACATTATGGAAGTGTGATCTAAAGTTTCTTAATAACACCTGCTTTCTCTAAGATAAGTTCTTTGCACGGTAGTTAGAACAAATATCTGGTAAAAGGTTTCTTGCACAAAGGGGAGGAGAAGGAGAAACAAGGAAAGAATAGCAAAACCCTACATATGCAATGTGACATAATGTTATTTGTGGCATCCTAATTAATCTGAAAAGGAGAATTTTGGAGGCTAAATAAACACAAGATTAATTATTATTTTTTTTCACTAAATTTTTTTCTCAGTAAAATGCAGTGGCGTCTTCAGAACTTCTGGAATCTCAGTCATGTTAAGTACATATTTTAGCACATACTTTTTAGCTGACAAAATGTGATATTTCTAGAAAAAGGATCTGTGGCCCATCATGCAAATCCATCCTTTTCCTTTTGGTGTTTTTTTTGGGGGTGGTTTTTTTTTTTTTATTAGTCAGTTTTGACATGAGAAACCTTAAAAGCTCCTTCAAAAGCCCTTAAGCTAGAATCATGCCAAGCTGATGTCCCTGTACGTTCATCACGTGTGAGCACTCTGTTAAAATTCCTGCTGCACTGATGGGATAAGGAAGCAGGGGTCTGGAGAAAAAAAGTTACTTAAATCCACTGCAAGCCTAAATTAAAACAGTGTTGTGCTTGTTATAAATGCTTTGTTTCCATTGTCTGTTAAAAGAAAATGAGTGACAAAATTACATTATATTCCTTTAATCAAATATACAAATCAGAAAAAGAACACAAAAAGATTAAACCCCAAATGTCAGAGCTTTTGAAAATAAAAATTCCTGAGACCACTCTGGAGGAGCAAGATTATTATTTACACACAGCTATTATCTTATATATGCCACAGAAACCAAACAAACGTGTGCATGCATTTGTGAGAGCAAAAAGTTCCTTGAAAAGGCAGGTGAGAGCCTTTTATTATATTAACTTTGATGCAGCGTAGAAATGATCCAGACATAGAGAAGTAATTTTAAACCCGAGTTAGGGTGCATCTCCATCATTCAATGGAGCAGGGTATGAAGAGTTTCAAACACTTGTACATTCACAAAATAGAGTGAAGTATGGAGAGAACAGTTAAAGTCCTGAAAGCACCGCTGCCAAGTAAGTATAGCGCTTCACCCTAGCAAATAAACCAGCTTAACCCTTTCTGTAACTACATACCCACTTGCAGCACCGTAAAGTGTCTGACAGCAGCTGGCCTGTACAGTTCAGCGCCCTACTGCACACAGAAGTGGAAACCTGTCTCTGAACTTCAGTTTCCAGGCAAGCTAACTGCTTGCACAGATCTCTCATTTTAAAATGTAGCCATGCAGCTAAACATAGGCAGTAGTTTTGTTCAATTTCATGCTTGAACCAAAAAAAAAAGCTGAAAGAATAAGTAAAAACTGCAACTAAAGGCATGCTGGCTCAATCTTCTGATGAAGACCTGTGGTTGTTCCTGGGAGAACAATGAGACTGATTAGAGTGAAATCCATAAAAAATTATTTACTAAGTAATAAAATTGGAAGGAACTGGAGAGTGGCAACAAGTGAGAGTGGACAAATTTCTCAAGACTTTTCCTCTGAAACAATTGGTGTAAAATTCCCTTGAAATTTCTGAATCACTTTGGTCCTCGGGCTTGAATTTGATTTGTGTTAGATCTCAAGGATTCTTAATGAAGATTTCCTATCCGGTAGTTACAAATCACAAGTTTCCTTCTTTTTCTTAAAACTTACCCTCAAACTCATTTTGCACAACTGGCATTTCAGAGTCCACCCAAACAATATCCCACACACCACTGAATTCTGTATTAGCCCAATTTATAGTTCATATGTTCAGTAATTGTCTAACCAAAACTTACTCTGCAGAGGATTAACTCTCAGGACCATTTGGATTTGGAGGTGACACTAGATTCTCATCTAGCTCTTATGAGACTGTGGTTATAACTGACACCAGCAGACAGACACTATTAAACAAGTTCCATGTGTTCTCCATTTCTGTAAATCTTTTGGGACTCCAACACCACCAATGTGGTAAAAAATAAGACAAAACAAAGAAGAAACCCACTAGTTCTTTGTAATGTTTTTATGTAATATGACATTCTGTCCACTTTGGTTGCGGTTGTCTATTTTAACCCTAAGCTCAGAACAGCATATGGAACACCAGAAGGTATTTTCATCCTCCTCAGTTTTATCACAGTCTTGACAGACAAATTAGTATTGTGGCTATTTGAACAATGAAGCCATCTGTGAGGCTGATGCCATATCAAAGGAAAACTTTACTTTACTACAATACTTGTTCAATGTGCAGCTAAAGGAGATTGTCTGCTATTATTTGTCTGAAAGATTATTTACTGGAAGCAATGGAAGAAAGTTTAATTCTGAAATTGTCCCAGAATTCACTAATTCCATGTTTGTTTCTGTACTACAAGTATTCAAGGCAGTAAAGGTGATCTCCACATCTGAAAAAAACCCAAGTCTCCTTCTACTCAAAACCCCAGAAGACTGTGTTTCACTGGACTCCATGCTGCACTTCCAGCGACTTCACATATATGTGAGTCACTCGATCAGGATAAGGAGACATGCTGACTACACTATACACTAAAACTGAACGGAACTGAGGCCATCTGGCACATTATTATTACACTTTCTGAGCCTGCAAAACAGGATGCCTGCATCCAGATTGCCTGTTTGGAACAGTCAACAGGCTTTACCAATTTCTGAGTCATTCCCAAGAATCATTCAGGAAAATGCTACTTGGCCCAAACAAAACTTGTGCTGCGATCCATTTAACAACAGTATAGATAGTTGTTAGTTCCCCTGCCCATGTCCTGAGAGGGGTTAATATCCTGGTGTAGATGAAGACACCAGGACGGTATTGATCGTTCACTCATCCCAGTCAAGGAAGAGAAAGAATCATAGAATCATAGAGTGGTTTGGGTTGGAAGGGACCTTAAAGATCATCTAGTTCCAACCCCCCTGCCATGGGCAGAGACACCTCCCACTAGACCAGGCTGCTCAAAACCCCATCCAGCCTGGCCTTGATTGTCTCCAGGGATGGAGCATCCACAACCTCCCTGGGCAACCTGTTCCACTGCCTCACCACCCTCACAGTAAAGAATTTCTTTCTAATATCCAATCTAAATCTACCCTACTTCAGTTTGAAACCGTTACCCTTACCTATCATTACACTCCCTCATAAAGAGTCCCTCCCCATCCTTCCCGTAGGCCCCCTTCAGGTACTATAAGGTCTCCTCAGAGCCTTCTCTTCCCCAGGCTGAACAACCCCAACTCTCTCAGCCTGTCCTCACAGGAGAGGTGATCCAGCCCCCTGATCATCTTCACGGCCCTCCTCTGGACCCACTCCAACAGGACCATGTCTCTCCTTGTACTGCGGACTCCAAAGCTGGACACAGTACTCCAGGTGGGTTTCACGAGAGTGGAGTAGAGGGGTCGAATCACATCCCTCGACCTGCTGGCCACGCTTCTTTTGATGCAGCCCAGGATATGGTTGGCTTTCTGGGCTGCAAGAGCATCAGCAGCTACTGTGGTAGATGGACACTAAACTTTTGGATGGCTATGTGATCACTGTCCTATCCTTTTGCTGTCCATCAGAGACCATGTCAGGCCTGTTTTGCTTTTAAATAATGCTATGATACACCACACAGTAAATACAAAGGAGCAGCAAGAAGATCAGCTTTCCCTTTACAACGATTATTTTAGGGGGGAAATCATAACTTTATCTCTGCTCCAACCTCTGATGGAATGGGACAACCTTCTCATTTACATAACCAAGGAGGTTTTGGGGTTTGTTTTCAACATGTATCTATCCCCATCTGCTTGGTTATACAAACAAAAGGCAGTTAAAAATCAGTTAAAAGTAAAACCCCACAGGATATGAAAGAATGAAGCAAGGATAAAATTTGCACTGTACTCATAGCATGAATCATATCTACACAAATTCAAAAGATCTAAATGGATCAAATAGGCTTTTTTCCCTATGGCTTTCATACAGCTCTGTTGCCTGGAGATTTTATCCTCTTGAATAGCTACCCATAGCCTTGTATGTGTTTCTGAAGTTTGAAAGGCACAAGTTCTCACTGCACTGTCCCTCTACAGTGCAGCCTGGCACATCAATTTGCTTCACGTAAACCCTGGGAGAGAAAGTGATTTTATGTATCTGTCTGTTAATACTAACCTATTAAATTTTCTCCCCAAAAAGCAGTTCTGTAATCTGCCAGCTGTTAAATGACAGAGAAGTGAAAGCTTTATGTTCATTCAGTAATCACGGCAGCTCTTTTTCGCTAAACCACTTTTCCATTTATAAAGAGCTTGCCAAGGTGAGGGGTAACATCTCAAGAGACAAACACGCTCTGCCTTCATCATTCACCCACATATTTAATGTGTTTCCAAGGCTGGCTGTGAAATACCTCCCAACAATATAAGAAGTCTTTATGAAACCCACAAAAATAACTTCAAATTATTAAGTGCCAATCCAGTATCTCCAATATGTGGCATTTACAGGTATTAGAGATCTTCATGGTTTCTGACGGTTGGAAAATTGAGTTTATAATTTGTTGGGACTTATTTTAGATGCTGAATGCTGAAGCAATAAAAGTATACTAATAACGCTGTAAGAATTACTATACATTGAATCTCTCCTCAAAGTATTTTCAGTAAGAGCTAAAAAAAAAAAAAAAAAAGTTTATTAAATGCATTTTGCAAAAGCTATTCGTATAAAACACAAGCAGTGTGGGAGACAGTTAAAAAAATTGTATCTGACACAAGTAGATAACAGCACAGATATTTTTCTTGGTCTTACGTGACACACTGAAAAATGAAGGAAAATTCCAGAATTTCAATGTCAGATGTGCAATAATCTTATTGGCAAAATTAAACAGCAGGGAATGGCTTATTTGAAAAGAAAGCCTTTTGAGTCTTTGCATTTCCCAATTACTATACTGTTCTCAAAACAGTGAGGTGTAGCCTCTGCATCTAATAGGATGAGATTTAGAAATCTCATGGGTTTGTTTGTCTTTTGTGTGAAGCAAGTAAGTCACAATCCAGTGTCATACTTCTACTCGTGTTTATCTTTAATCATAAGCGTTTAGTCAAAGACCTCAAAGTCAGAAATTCAGATTATATGCAGACTAGATGTCTAAATCCAGCAAATACAAACTGTAAGGGAATTGTTAGAAAAATTTTTTTTAGAAATCAAATGGGCATTTTTCTTCCAGTATTTTGATTTATGAAGACTCTGTTATCTCTGATGGTCTTTCATAATACCGTACGCCAAAGGTCTCCTTATGAAAGATACAGACTCCTTTTGGGCAAAGTATTACTGACATACTCAGGTACAAATGAAACACAAGAGAAACTGGTCATAAAAGTTGTACTACAAGCAATGTACTACGGGGTAGAGGTGTGCAGTCAAACTATTTTCTTTCAACTGATCCCTGCACCTCTCCAGATAAAGGTGATTTAACACTACTGAGATTAAAAGTTTCTGTTGCAAGGGAGTGAATTTACAGTGAAGAATTTTATTCAAAACCTCTTCAGAGCAACTAAAATCAGGACTGCAACCCCTCCTATCAGCAAGCTGTCCAACAAGTGACACATTTCAGGTTTCAGCCCAAGGGCTCCGAGGGCGACCCCTCTCCTGAAGGCCTGGCTGCTGGGGCTCGGGGTCAGCCCAGAGACAGCGCACCAAGGGCTGTCCCCTTCCCCTGGGGACTTTGGGCAGAGCACTCCTACACAGTGCTGTGGGCCGACGTCCCAGCCTGGCCCTAGACCTGGGTCTGTCACCACAGCCCTGTCCAGCCACCCCAGGGCTGGGCCTGACCCTGGCTACCATCTTCAAGCCTATCCTGCTCCCCCAGGCCCTCGATGGAGGCCCCTGCCCCTGCTGGCCCTGTGGCACAGATGGCCCTTTCTGCTCCTTCATATCCTCAGTAATTTCTCAGGAATATATAAAATCTCCTTAACTTAATTTCTAGGAGAAGTTGAGAACATTTGCTCTATTTCAAGACAATGTAGGTTGGTTCTTACAGCCAGGGAAGTGTCTTTCATGTAACACCAGGATAATGTCAGCAATTCAATCTATAACTTTCACACCTGAGAAACTCTGAAGATACAAGTTATGAGATACAAATCCATAGAAAACTTTTGGTTTACAGAGCTTAAAGTATTGCTGTATGCAGCTTGCACGCACCCAGCTTATGGGTGTGCTTGTGGGAAAAAAAAAAAAAAAAGAAAAATCCATACTTCTAGTCAGTGTTTGTAGCTTCCAACATTTCCCATGCCATCCGTTAGATCATAATAGAAAGTATTCAGTATTTTTCCACACACCAAAGTGAAAAAAGCACCATTTTAGAATGAAGGAGACAAGGCATATGGGAACAAGTACTGTCTTTCGTTTGATCAGCTGGTATAAATGCAAAGCGTAAGGCTTGCTCAGGAAGATCCTGACCTGCAAATGGGCTTCATATCCACAAGTTATGCATCTTCTCAATTCTGACTTAGTTTAATTACTCAGTTTAATTTCTGTCCACAAGTTTTGCCTGGTTTAGATTCGTAGACCACCACAAGTACAACAATGCTGCCACCATGACATATTTGGCATTGACATAAGTAGGCAACGTGCAAAGGTGTATTTACCTACTTCTTCCCTGTACATACACACACTTCTTTTGGGAGCACGACAGTCAACAGATAATCAAGTCAATATGTGAAATAGAATAAAGAAAAAATTATTCATAACACAGTAGTGACAATTTTGACAAAACTATATAAGGAAATCTGGGATGAGGTGTTATTAGACCATTTCAGAAAAACGCATATACCTTGTGTCAGTCAGAAACCATATATCAATCAGAATGTCATGAAGTAGGGTAATGGCTGTTTATCAAATGGTAGAAATAGTGGAAAAGTACATTAATGTTAAATGAAATGGTTAGCATTTAAGTAATATTTTGATCCAAAGTTTTCTTAATATGAAGAATAATTGGCACTTTTTTCCCCTCTAATCCCGCCATGTTTTTGAGATGCCTTTGAGTATTTGTCAGTTTGCTAAAAGCTGCAGAGGATGTGGGCAAACAGAAGATTTGACTTATGTGCTGCAGTGAATAACACGTAATGGAACCAACTTCTATTATTTCATGGGCTAAGATTCATTTTGTAAAAATCAAATCTTTTTGCGGTTGTCAAACAGAAGGACTGTTCCTCTCAAGCACAGCAGTGAATAAATAATAAAGAAAGTAAGACACCTGAGTAGCTGTAAGGGAGATCTCAGTATAACTCAGATGGCTTTTACAGATGTGAATCAGGACCTCTCTTTCTTTTAAATCCAAATAATGAATGCACAGATTTATTGTGTCCAGGTCCCATTACAAACTGGGCATATACCTACACTATGGTGATAAAAAAGAAATCTTTTGCTTCCTCCTGTTAAACACAAACTGTGTAGGATCTTCTTGGGCTGACTTTTCTCAAAATAGAAACTTGGTAGATCACGTTTACTCTTTAGAAAATGTAGAACTGTTAATTTAGCTCTTCCTGTGTTTTACATGATATTAAACAACCTAGGAAACTCAGGATTTCTCCTAGCACTACAACAAGTAACCTTACCGTTTTAAAACATATTGTAAAGTTTAAAATGCATTTGTTGGCTTAAGCATTCACAGGAACTTAGTGTTGTAGATCACAGGAGGAAAGCTCATTTACCCATCAGTTTTACAGCTCCAAGCAAGTCAGCGCGGCATAAAAGATACTCTGTCATTCCTTGCCCTTCATACCAGGCTGATTCCCCTGCTGTTGGGGGACAAAGACATATGAGGTTTTGCGGTGTACAAGGCCAGAGACAATTTTACATGGATGGAAGATGTGGACCGTTTCCTGTCTTACTGAACACTGTTTACAGGTTTTAATTGCAGAATGTCACTTTGGTAATTACACCCGGTCTGTGATATACCTGTTTAGCTAAGGTTGTGCCAGTGATTTTTTTTTTTTTCATATTTGCTTTTTAAGACAGATAACTCATTTCTTCCAAGACCTCTTACCTTTTCATTTAAGTAAACAAGTAATTACACAGACAAAAAATAGAAGTGAAGGAAAAAAACTCAAAAGACTTATGATAATCCCCATAAGGATAATTATTTAACTTTAGCACAAATCTAACAGTTTTTTGGAAGGTCCCTTTCAAAGATTAGTGCTAAAATTTAATAACTCCGAAGCATTTTATTATACACTAAATTTTATTAGAATTACGGTGGAATAAGCCAAAGTGTCTAAGCCATGAGAGGTCTCACCCACAGTCACATGTTTGTAAAGTCTGAGGCTGGTATTATCAGCTATGTGGCCCTCCAGTTAGGGAGCCGAGACTTACAGCTTTCATAGTATTAGTTCTTTCCCCTATTTGTCTGCCTGACCCAGGCAAAACACTGTGTAGTCAGCAAACCACTTACTTACAGTGCTAGGGATGCAGAAGGAGCAATGATGATAGCCAATCATTAGATCAGTTTAGCTATAAACTTCAAATCCCACTTACCTCCCAGTTTCATGGCTCCAAGCAGTGCTACACTGCTTACAAGATACTTTAGATTTCCCCTGCCATTTCACTTATGTTTCCCTTACCTTTGTCTTCTTTTTTTGGCAGCTAATTGTCTAAATTACTCAGCACAAAGATGACTTCTCCTTATTCCTGTTCATCACACTGTACTAGCAAAATATCGTGATGCTCCTTGTGTGTAAAGTGGGTTTGGGTTGAAAATAGTACTATATCACATCTAAATGGATTGCTAACACTGATCAAGAAGAGGGAAGAAAATTCAACAGCAGTAAAGGATATCACAATAGCAGTGGCAAGAGATGATCTAATATTACTCTGCATCTACTCAAACCTAACGTGAAAGGAAGGGGGCTAAGTGCAAAACTCTATGCATCATGGCCAACATTAAGACGTCAAGAATTTGAAAACTAGGTTCTAGCACTTCAGTGAGTTGTAGATGACTGTAAACATCATAGAGTATTTCAATGTAGTCTTGTGTCTACAAACTAGCATTGCCTGTCCGTACAATTACTCATACATATACATACTCACTGATGAAATTTTCAGAGGAGTTTAGAAAGCATCCTGATGCTCCTCTGAGTTGGTTTGCAATTTGGAGCCCAGATTCACAAGGGGAGGAATGGGGGTGACACACTGGATGGGACACAGGGGACACCACAAAAAAAGATGAAAAAAACCATTTTTCCTGAGTTACAATATCTTAGTTCTGAGAATTTCTAGCTCTTTTGAGAACTTGTAGATCTTGTCAGGAGCTTTTATCAGGAAAATATAGGTTGAATTTATATACCACTTACAAGATTTTTAAACTCTTCCAAAAATAGGAAAAATAGGATTACGACAGGAAATTAGGATACTCGTATAGACTTCAGATCAAATATCACAGGTAACCTTAAAATTTTCTGTAATAAAGTACCAAGTGTTACGTAATCACCCTATTTGAACCCAATGACTTGTGTAGTAAAATACAACTCCCAGAAATGGAGAGACATCTTATAAGAGGCATAAAGCACTGCCATTTTACTCCAGTGGTTAATCACCCTTTTAGTTAAAACGTGTCTCTAATTTTGTATTTGTATTTTTAGTTATATTCCCCAGCTACTGCTAAGGTTCTGCCAGCATAAAAATTCTTCTGTTTTTCTCCTCTGTGAAGGTAAATGTACTTTCTAATCAAATCTTTCCGTCAGCTGCATCTGCAGTTGATGGGAAGGGACTGACAAATGATTTTCCCCAAGCTCAATTCAGCAATAAAATACCATTTCTCACTTTCAATTTTTGGTGTCATTTTCTTTCTTCCTTCCCAATCCCAGGTTTCATCTTCTTCAAAAATGAAAAAAAGAGCAAGAGGAAGCTTCGGCATTTTTTCTTTCATTGGGAATTCACATACTGTGCATCAAAATGTGCTCAAATTATTTATGTAAGAAAGATAGGCTTTAGCTCAGATAGATGTAAGCATCAAAGGTGGAGGAAAATTGGAAGAAAACTGCCAGATAATTCTTATAATTGCAAATTCATACTCAAGTAAATAGACATCTATTTTTACTGGAGAATTTTTAAAGATTTTGTACTTTTTTCTATACAAATTAGAAGTTACACAACTGTAACCGGCATTCAGAACAATGACCCCTGCAGTTCATGGGGAATATAGACTGCAGCTGCTGAATTTCCAGTCAAAAATCTTTCCCTGCTTAAGAAAGTGGCTGGTCATTGGTTTTCTTGGGATTCAGGAAGAAGCACAACACAGCCTGCAGCATAGTAGTGCTAACAAAGGGTTTGAAACAACCAACTACAATGGAATATGCAATTCTCAAGAAAGCTAGTACCGATAAGTATAAATGAAATGTAAGCTCATTGTTATTCTCAAAGAAAGAGGCTGAAGCTGTTTAAAGTCAGAAAAGAAGTCAGTTAGGGATTCTGACACCAGACTGGAGTAATTTTAGAGATGGATACTGTCTGAAGACTGACAGACATAATTTTGTGCCTATTTTCTATCTTCACAAAAGGTCTGGATACGTAAAGTTCAGCAGCGATCATTTTGTATTCCTCCTAAGCACATAGGGAGTAAGTACAAGGCATTGGTTCCACTGTTTCTCAATCCTATATACACCAAAATGCTCTGAAGATAGATATGTGAAAATAATTCAATTCCTTGTTCCCCGTGCCTCTGGGGATTTGGAAAGGAGGTAATTTATCCATCTCACAAAGGACAACATTCCTCTACATTGCTGATGATACAACTACTTGGTGTCTATTATTTAGAGAGCATTTTTAATGCTATTACTATTATTTTATCAAAGAAAAACTCTAAACACTCTTCACAATAGTTTATTAGAACGCATCACTAAAGCCAAATTCAATTGACAGAAAAGAAAAAACATATACTCTTATGCTAGATAGAGTGTGATACAAAATCTAATTGGAGATCAGAATAAGCTTGCATTATATGTTTCTTTATTATAAGTACTATATATTATAAATAAATGCACTATGTAAATTATTTTATACTATCATTTCCATACATTATTAGAAAGCTATTTTCCCTTACTAAGTTGTACAAAGATCAGACAGAATGAGAGCAAAGACCAGCAAACTTCAGAACACTTTACAAGAGATGGTTGGGAGTAAGAAATATGTCCCAGCAAGGACCCTCTCCCCTACATTTATCATTTTGCATTAAATGTTGAAATTACTGCGTGTTCCTTCAAAGTCTTTACACCATGATTTCTTAAATACTTTGCTGTTGGTACATAATCTTAATACAAAGGCAAATATCCCACTGGCTTTAATGGGGAGAAGGATTTAATTCAGAGTATTTCACTCTACAACAGCATTACTTGACAGCTCTACTATCTACAGAGAAGTTCCCTTTGCATACCAACAGAGCATCCAATTAAGCTATGAAAAACAAAAAGTTTCAGTGTAGTTCTTGTAATCTAAAAGGGATGATTAAAGAACTTCTGAGGCATGCAGAGATACAAATTAGCAAAAGAAAAGGATGTTAACAAGGCCAACATTATACAGATAAAGCACAAGCCACGTCTCTAGCGAGGATTTGATCTAACTCCTCAGCAAATTATAATTATGGTAAAGAAGCCATACACATTGCTGATTTTAAAAGTTGATGAAGTATTGTAAGATTTAAGGTAAAATAAGAACTTACTGTAGAAAGAAAAAGAAGTCATTACGAAGCAAATCCACACACATACTTTCACTTCAAAATCATTTCAAAATAAGTCAACTGAAGACACAATTAGGACAAAAATAACAGTTTGTGCAGTATTTTGTACTCAAGCCATGGTACCATTGAAATGAGTGGGAACTTTAAGTGTGTACTAGTTTTGACTTGCATAGAGTTAATCTTTTTCATAGAAGGTTGTATGGGGCTATGTTTTGGATTTGTGATGAAAACAGTGTTGACAGCACAAGGATGTTTTAGGTATTGCCGAGCTGTGCTTGCACAGCGTCAAGACCTTTTCTGTTCCTCACACTATAGCAAGTAGGCTGGGGGTCCACAAGAAGTTGGGAGGGGACACAGCTGAGACAACTGGCCCTAAGTGACCAAAGGGATATCCCATACCATATGATATCATGCTCAGCAATAAAAACTGGGGGAAGAAGGAGGAACGTTCAGAATGATAGCACTTGTCTTCCCCAGTAACACACATGATGGAGCCCTCCTTTCCTGGAGATGGCTGAACACCTGCAGGCCGATGGGAAGCAGAGAATGAATTCTTCGTTTTGCTTTGCTTGCACACACAGGTATTTCTTTACCTAGTAAATTGTCTTTATCTCAACCCACGAGTTTTCTCACTTTTCCCCTTCCAGTTCTCTCTTCCATCCCACTGGGGTGAGTGAGCGGGTGGCTGAGTTGGGCTCAGCTGCTGGCTGGGGCTAAACCACAACAAGGTGTCATGTATGAAGTTTGCTCTCTATTTATTCTCTCAACAAGAAAAATGGAGCTGGGCCAAGCCTAACTACTTTTATTTATTTATTTATGTTGTCGTTGAAATTCCCCATGACAGAATGAAACAAAATAGATTTCTCGTCATGGCACTTCTAATAAGCACATGGTCTTACCTTGCTTTTGATCCCTCAGAGCATCACCTTAAACCTTCCTAACTTAACCGCATTGCAGTAAACCCAGGAAGAAACAGAGAAATACTAAAGGATATCTCTCACTAAGGAAGAATTAACAAAACTGAAGCTAGGCCCAGAGTAATTACATGGAAGGTGCAGGCTATGTTGAAAACTCAAGAGAAGTCTATGCGGAATTACATACGCTTTTGGAAAGGGCAATCAGATTCTACAAGGATTCTAGATATATTACATCCTTTCGGGATCACTAGAGGGCTAGTTGCAACAACATTCATAGGTACAATTAAAATTTTTTTAAATAAATAAGAACCTTTCACAGTTGAAGTCTTACAGTGGCTTTGAGAAAAGTCTTTTATACCCATAGATGCATCTTTTCCCCCCAACACTAGCAGTATGCATAAAGTGTGAATGACTATTGCTTGGGCTTGATTTTATTAAATATTTCATTTTAGTGACCTGCTTTCACTTATATTAAAATCTACCACATAGAAATTTCCTTCAGATCACAGTATATTTATACAGGGAAGTCTTGAATATTCTGGTATTATAATATGTTCAAATGTAAGTTGCATGAACATGTAAAACTTACTATTTAGTCATGAAATCAAGTATCAAAATGAAAAAAGGATTATATGCTAATGATAAAAAGTGGTTTTGCTTACCACTGCAGTCTCTTAAGTTCCCAGTATTACCCTGCAATGTATACAACGTGAGTTGTGCTTGAAATTAAAACAACTTTTTCTTATAAGCACCAGCTTGGAGCTACAACTCCCTTTCTTCTCAGCAACTGCACCTGCAGTTTATAACATTCTCAAACCAAGAAAAAGGTAATTTGGGCTTATTTCTATTGTTTTCACTGAACCTTGCTGAAAACAGAAATGGAGCTGTAGAGACAGACTGGAGATTCTCCTGCAAAAATTCTTCTTTTGACAAACCTTTAACAAAAGCAGGACTGCTTTGCATGGGAATACTGCTTATTTGATGGCACAGTCTTACATCAGACATAGGTGTTGTTGCTACTCTACTTTGTCATGAGAAAGAACGCTGCTTGGCTTGAGTACTGTACCTCCCTGGCTGTTTTGGAACAGGATTAAGACAGTACTGCGAACCATCATGAAAAGAAAAATACCTTGTGAAATACCTTATTTCAGAAATCCAAATTTCACTAGTTATGTTTATGATTGAATTCCTATTAAAGCTATTAAAGTCATATTTTCATATATGTACACAACTGCCCCATCTAAGCAGCATGGCACCTTTCTCCCTCACTTGCTCCGCCTAATGCATAAACCAGGCATTCCTATACTTACGCCCTGGGAGGGGCTGATAAGAACACTCTAACAATGCCACAGTGCAAATGGGCTCCAAAAAAATTGTGTATTGTATTTTAGTTTTGAATAAAAGCCTTGCCTATGAATCTTGGAAAAACAAATTCTAAAACTACAGAATTTCATTTATCCAAAGAAAGACTCTTCCAGGAAGTTAAATCCCCTAATTTCAAGCCCCTCTTGAATTGGAGTGAATCCAATTTTACTGACTTACTTATTCATTTAGCCTTTATTGGAATAAAGACAACTCCAGGTCTTCCTGCCAAATCACTGTCACATGGCAGAAATGAACGCAGAAGTAATATAGGAAGAGAGAACTCCGGAAGCATGGCTGTAAAGCATACTTACTTATGCAGGCTCCCCTTTGCTTTGTCTTTGATTTTAAATGAATTTTTAGAAGCAGTACCAACTCAGCTTCAGTCACAGCAGAACTAATTGAGAAAAACGGTCTGAGGAGATTCAGACACATACAGCAAGGAGTGAATCTCACGGCACCCCCCATAGTCCCAAATGGCACCTGAAACCACGCAGCTCACTTCAGATTACAAATCACTCAAACGCTTTCAAGAGTCAGTACTATTTTCTTACTTCTTCTTTATCAGAAATGCCCTTCCTTAGGAATTCACTCTGTTTTGTTTGGGGTTAAGGTCTGTCCCACACATCCCCCCCCCCCAGTTTTTTTAAGGAAATTAATTTAGGTAAGATATTGATATCCGTAAAATTTGGGAGAATTCAGAAGTTCAACTAATTTTACAGCTGTATTCTCAGATCTTGTCTCACATGTGTATGAGTCTCTCCTGAGTCTCTTTTGAAACCAGTTTAATCTTCCATTTCATTCCTGTAGCCTGTTCTTTATTGCCAGGAGACTGGATCTCTACAAATCCAATTACAGAGCCAGTGTGTTTGTTCATAGCGAGAGGTCCAAATTAGCACACAGCTTCTCCTTTAAAAGTTTTGTATATCAATAGCATTGAATACTGATAAAATTTAAGTGTTTCACTCACTTAATGAAGCACCAGTATATTTTATTATTGCAGTTTATACTTTTGAGATCAAAAGCTCCTTCTCTTGATCTTATATTCACAAACTTCTAATTGCATATTATAGAGGGAATAGCGGCAGCAAAGACACATTTTCTTTATTTCCTCCCTCAATATTAGGCCCATACAAGAGCATTACACTCTCTTCTGTACCCACTGTTGAGGTTTGACATTGGTAATTTAATGTGCGAACCCTGCCTAAGCTGGCTCAGATTGTTTCTGTCACAACATGTTTAAAGAGCTCCGTGGTCAATCCCGCGCTGATATGAGAACTGTCAGTCATGCAGTGGCATCCTTTGTGGAACAGTTGACTGACAACAAGAAGTTCAACTGCTGAAAGTGTCAACTCTTCAGGAGGCTACGATGCAATCTTGGCAGGCATACAGATTATCTTAATGTTTACATTTTCAACATTCAGCTCTATTTTTTTTATTTTATTACATAGTAATACCAAAGTAATTAAGTGTTTGGACCTTTTTTTAAAAAAAAAAAACAACCAACAATCTTGTAAAAGCGTACAGTATCTCTGAGTGCTCTTAAGAACAAGACAGACTATTTAAAATTCAGTGTAGTTTATTTTCATGATTGTTACAAACAATGAGGGTTTTTAATCACTCCAAAAAATGAAATCTATTCCCTGGTTGCAGGTTGGACTCTATAGTTTTTGTCAAAGTAGTAAATAGAAATAGGTACTTCCTAAACTTACCATTTTCAAGCAGGTGTTTTAACCAGAATGACTCTAAATATTTTTTTGTTCTTTTTTTCCTTCCTCCTTTACCATACATAAAATATTTAGTGTTAAGGGATGTTATAAGTTGCTGCTGCCTCCAGCAGCTCCGTGACCTGGTGGTTCCTCTGTCCCAGGCTGATGGACACGGCTGCTGCTTTCCCATTTGCAGGCTCAACCAGCAGGAAAGCCAAGGGCATACCCCGGGGCACACGCAAAAGACACCACCAGGGCTTGACACAGGAAAGGCCCCCACAGCGCAGCAGTGCCCAGCCTAACACTACCAGGACTCACATCAGCATAGAGAGCCCCGTCTCCTCCTCCTCTTCGGCTGGCAGAGACAGGGGGTCTCTTGTGTGGGCACACACAGGACACTCTCCACCCCGCGGGTCCCCGACTCAATGGCTGGTTCAGCTCAGTGCTCACTGCCAACACACACTCATTGCACAGGCATCGCAACACCTGTAGGTGCCCCAAAATACCTGCACAGACCTTCCATCCACCTGATGACCCTGCTGAGACCTGGGGCCTCATACTTGCTGGTAAGTTCAGCTTTGAGTTTTCTGTCAGCTGTTTTGGGGGTGATACAGACACTTGCTGCCCCAGTAGCTGGCACCAGGCACACAGGCTGTGACCCGTGTTTCCACTCCAGCCACTGGAGCTGAGCACCTCCTTTGTCCTGGTCCCTGCAGTAGCTGGTTTTTGTGACAAACACCATAACTCAGCAGCAGCTGGAAGTTAAAGATCCCCACCCACCCAGTTGCTGGCACCACGGTCAAGGGGCACCTACACTCTGGTCTGACTCCAGTAGCTGGTACCCAGTTCACTTATGCCAGGTCCCCCAGTAGCTGGCACTCACACACGCAGGGTGGAGAGTGAGATCGTGCAGAGAGAGAGTAAAGAGAGTCCATAAATAAGGCAGGACAGCTTGTGGCAGGTACAGGGCTCAGTCAGACAAGGGCACTGACCAGCCCCATTTTACACATCACCATCTCTTTTATACCCCTCTCTGACTGCCCCACCTTTGTTCCTCCCTAATTCCCTTCCCCTAAACATTCCTTTGTAAACTCCATAGTCACTCAGGCCACTCCAGAACATCCCAAATCCTCACATTCCTCATTTCCTCCTTTTTAATCACAAAGTCCAGGTGGCCATCTCCAAAGCTCTGCCTGCATTTTTTAGGTGGTCCATCAATTAGTAGCTCGAGACTTTTCATCTTTGGCATTGCCTCCCTTGTCTTCTTGGGTGGAATGTCTGTGTTCCTCTTTATCACTTCCCCCTTCAGCGTCAAAAAGATCCTTGATCATTTTAGCTCAGCGAAGCATACATTCCCATCTTCCACATACCCTTACATACAGGACATAAGTCTTGGTATCTATTTATATATTATTCTAATACTCAGAGCATGATTCTCTTTTGTGAAGCTCTGAAAACACTTTAACCTCTAAGTTGTTATAAAGCAGCACCCATTTCTTAGAAATTTTATGTTACACTTCTAATGGCTGCTCATCTAAGATCTGCTTTTCAGATTTGTTAGCTCCTTCATATAGTTTGGACATTATTTTAATTCTTCATTCGCTCATAGCTTTACTGTAACACTAATCAGAAAGCATGGGAGAATATTAAGTTAAGAATTACCTAAGTGCTTTCTAATACTGCTAGGGCTATATACAAGTAAATTAAGCATGCCAGAGCTTATTTTCTATGGCTCTTAAACTAAGTAGCACAATACAAAAGAAGATGATAACGTCCGGACTGCCTCTGAAGTGCTCTTTTGAACTGTGCCAGGAATTATTTGACTGGAGCCAGAAATCACACGAAGGACCGTTGTATCACTCTAACTGTACAGACAATCAAGACAGTACCAAGAGGTCTCTGCACCATTGAATTCACTGGGACCGAGATAAGCCCTGGGTGTCCAGCCAGTAACTATCTTCTACAAACATAGGCTCTGGATAGTTATTCTGCTATACATACTTTATCCATACTTTATCCTGCTGCACATGCTTTAAATGTAAAAAAATTGCAAATATTTATGTATAAATTATTTAACTAGCACATAAGTAAATTTACATTTTGAAGCTTGTCTTATTACTATGCTTAATCACAGCCAAAGACAGGGAAAAAGATGCAGTAAAATTTGCTAATAATAATTTGTTATATTCTATAAGTAATTTCAATGGCTTGAAGTAGCTCAAAATATAGCTATTTGTATAGCTGCAGAATTTCTTTATGTTACAGAAGAGGCATAGTTTTGCAAAGATGAAATTCAAGGGAGCTCAGTCATTTCTGACCTCTCCCCCACCCCGGGGTACGTCATCCCCTGGCATAACATGCAATGACATCAGTACACCCGCTATATTTAAATCAACAATACCTTCACTCAGGGCAAAATAATAATAAACACCTGGGTCAAAAGTATGAAAAAACTGCAGTGCCTAATGTGCCTTTGTAAACTGTATTTCCAGGAATCACAAATTTTGCTTGCTGAAGCCAGTTATTGAAATATCTGACTATCACTTCCATTAGCTATGCAAAGCTCTTCAGCTCTAAAGGAGACTTCAATAAATCATACACTTAAAATATGCACAAGTCGAAGTAAGAGAAGTAAGTATTATTGCAATAATATACTATTTTCAAAAGGCCTTTGCCAGTACCTACGGCATACATCATGATCAATTACGGCACACTTTTAATTCTTTTTTGCCATTGCACCCTAAAAGCCTCACGAGAATTAGCCCACACCATTCATACACCACCGTCACTAATTCTTCCCTCATTGCTGACTAAGCCGTCAGTTCACCTTCAATAAAAAAAAGGAGCTAAGTACTCAGGTCTGTCCTTATCACCTGCTTCAAGGCTCCATATATGATACTTAACATTAAATTAGACTTCCCTCCTTCCCATTTATCATGTCGTTCCTTCTGCAGGTTCAAAAAGGTTTTTCACCTGCTGGCTCAGCTGTGCCTGAGGAGGAACAGGGCCCAGGGTCGAGTGAAGTGGGGGGGGTCACAGTTTTGGAGCAGCTATTTCTGATCATGCACATCTATCATCTATATTCTGATGTATGGCAGAACTCTATGATATTGTTGTTTCTCTTTCTTTCTTTTTTTTTTTTTTTTAATGTAGTAATGTGTGTGCCCTTCTGCAGAGTTAACTCATTATTCACCAGTGAATGATTTGTGGCAGACTATACACCTTTTTTTTGTTTGCTAGTCTGTGGCTATTCAGCAGGCTGCTGGCATGCTGCCTCCCTGCACCCTGTGCTCTGGAAAAAATAGAAGAGAATTTGCTGAAGTGTTCTCAGGAAAATACCAGGCTGAACTGGAAGCAGCTTCTAGGGAGCGGACAACGATTGGGAGGCAACAAGCAGAAATTACCTGCAGGACAAATGGGAACTGAGAAACTCCTGAGAAGAGAGGGAAGCAGAGTGGAAGAGAGAAGTTTGATTTCACACCATTTATTTCCGTTTGCTTCACCCCACAGATCTGCTTATTATATCCTAACTTGCTTCTAATAAACAGAACTTCAGAGCTCAGAGGCTAAATAGCTTTTTTAGTCACCACTCTTAAGGAAAACTGAGGCGTTCCTGTCTCCAGACTCTGTCCAGCATACAAATATCTAACATGATGTCCCGTCATATGTTTCTCTGCTAAAAATAATAATCTAAAGGTAAAACTTCAAGTGAACAATGTTGAAGCGATAAAGTTCAAGCATATGCAGGTCTTAATAGACTGGATCCGAGTTTCTTGGATTTACATCTTAGAGAGCTAAATATTACGGATCTTTGCAGCATCTTAAATAGGTCATTAATTTTCCATTGCATTTCCATTACAATCACACACAGCAGGAAACTATTAATTGCTTGTGCAATTTCTGTTTGTTGCACTGGCTCAGGCACTAACATACAGACATCCATATTGCCTACTTGTTAACATGCTCCCTGCTAGGGTTTTGACCCCGGTACTGCCCCAGGCACAAAACTAGAACCGCTACACTAGAAAGCGGTGTGGAGGGTAACCTGGCCCCAGAGCCAGCTCTCTGTGGTTTGTACGTAGCCAGACTGCACATTTCCCTTGACCCAAGGGCAGGAGTGTCCATACTGCCTGCTGGGAGCAGGTCCCAGCGTGTGGGATTTCACGGACTGTGCTTTGGCATTGTCTGGGAGAGTGCTAGGACAAAACTGTGCCAGGACTAGTCTAGTCGTGTAGCAGCCTAGGCAACCAAGCTCCATTGCCTTGACAATATCACCTTTGAATTTACTAGCATAGATGCACTCTTGTTGGATGTAGCTCAGTGAATGGTGAAAGATTCTCCCCGGCAGGTAGCCTGTGTGTGAATCCTCCCTGCTGGGAGGGGACGGACAGGACAGTTTAGCTGTACACTGCGTGAGCCATGACATGCCACTTGTCCTCAGTGCCATAAGATGTACCCTGGCCTGATTTATTTGGTGGTATACTCACAGCCTTTAAAGCTCACAAGATTTCTTTTTTCTATATTTAAATACACCTGAAATGGAAGAAATTAAATTGTGCTTTGAAATAAAATATTTTCTATTTCAATGAAGAAGAAAAAATATAAAAGAAGCATGACAAACATTTCTGAAATCAAAACAAACACCTCAGATAAATACAATAGAAATCTCATGGGTCTGAAAGACCAGGAGGAACGAAAAATACATATTTATTCAGGGAAAGCTATTTTTAGTAATCATTGACGCTCAAATGAGCACCCTGACTATAAGGAAAAATAGAGTAGAAATGGATCAGTCAGCAGACAATGCTGTCTTTGAGCTTCAAATTCTTTTAAGTGAGAGTTTACAATACTAGATTCATATGAGATTGTCATTACAAGCTAAAACTGATACATCAGCTGTCCTAGGAGGAATGGACTATAAAGAAATCAATATTGATACTGTTTTAGAACCAAGATAGCACTGGCTGAATTGCAATTATAGTCAGAAATTTCCAATGAGTGGGTGTAAGGAACGTACAATTTAGTAGCTGATACAATGAACAAATATCGAAAGCATATTTGGAGTAGTAATCCATCATTTGTGTCAAACATGACAGTGCAATCATGCAGTAAATACATGCTGTGTCAGATGCCACTGATTAAACAGACATGACTGCTGCTGAATCATGCGATTATGTTCCTCTCTATCCCATCTGCTATTAATAACAGATGCAAATACCTAAGAATAAAAGTAGTGAAGAATTGCAGTAAATACAAACAAGAATAGATGGGTAAGCACATAAAAGCAAAGTGTCAACATCAAAGTCAGCATGAAAAGAAGATAAAACTCCAAAAATTAAAATTGATAAGGTTGTAATGTGAAATGAGCCAGATTATCAGAAAAAATCCCACATTAATAACCTGTTGCAGAAGCTTACACTGTGTGTACTCCTTTTCATCACGTTTCCCTCTAGCTGCTGAACTGATGTTTATGGTTCAGATTTCACTAAAATACTGGCATGATAGAATGCCTTTTTAAAATCGGAGTTGTTCACTTGCTAAAATATGATTTGAAGACCCATATCTGCCTAACACCACATATCAGCAGGGGTTTCAGTGCCAAGATGCTTTTAAAAATTCACTAGGTTCTTGTGAATCCAACTTGCACAAAGATTGCTATAACAGAGTTCATAATGCTCTGAATCCGTGCAGAGAAAAAAATATGCCCAAATTGGCAACAGTTCTAAAATACAGTCTACAGCTGGGGGGGAAAAAGTGACCTTTGGCTACATTTTCTCTTCTTAAGTGTCCTTTTTCAGGTGATGTGAAAAAAGAGACTAGATTGCTGCCTTCCTAACTCTTTGCACAGCTGAGTCTCACTGCAGAGGTCCATAGCCAGTTCTGTCCTATACAAAGAGAACAAGGTATCCTTTAGATCATACTTCTTGCTGTAAATATACTGAATTACTCATTGAGTTGAATACTGGGAGTGGCATCAGCTTCTCAACAACTCCATTTAGTCACATATTTGGGAATAGTATAAGATAGACAAGAAAGCATCTGAGAAACCCCTGAGAAAACCTTGTTGTTTGCCAAATCCCAATTTAGTTACAGAGCGTACAGAAGAGAAACTGAGAACCTATTTGATGTTGCTTGTGGATGCCACTGTAACACGGTATTTGGGTGCTGCTTGCCATGATTGGGTTACAGATGTACATTTCTGAGGCCAAATCAAAATCCTTAATTTTACATGGGTTTTTTTCCTGGACAAGGCTATTATTTCTGAGACTGCGGTGCTCACAGAAGTAACTTACACCAGTTTGTGGACATGTCTTTTTTTACATGTATTCCTGTACTACGAAAGAACAACTCCCCTAGTTTTCACTTGCCACAGACAACACTAAACCTTTTCAATGATCTGCTAACCGAGCTGGTTACTGAGTTTGTCATAATTACTTCTGAAAAAGAAAGAAGGAAAAAAATAACCAAGGTATCAGATTCAGATAATCTATTTAAGCTGTGTAAACTTAAATAGGGCTTTTTTGCTGTTTTGTTTTTCAAGACTTAATTTAAATCCGAGATGAAGTGTCCGTATCCCTTATCCTTCAGTGCGAGCAGTAGTTTTGAATCTGTCTGTGCCAACGCGCAAGAGGAGGATACCTGCCTTTACATGCTGACACAGTCATGTAAATAAATTACTGGGTTACAAAATAACAACAAAAAGCAGACAATGCTTAAATTCATGAAACTGAATGTTAAGATGTTCATATATTTGTCTTTTCCTTTTTTATATAAAAAACACAATGAAATGCTGTTTTTAATAGAAGACTCCAGTCTTGTAACAGTGGCTTTTGCTGTTAGTCAAGATAAAGACAAGCAGAAATATTTTTAAAAATCTTAGCTGGTGTGTGATAGCACTACAGGTGGATGTTTTTGAAACTGAGGGTACTGTAGTCCATCTGTACAGAATTGTCACTTAATGGAAACAGCCTCCAAATTACAAGACATTGTGACAGAAGAAACTGCATCACCTTTGAAAATTGCACAGTTTATGTATAATTTAGAACCCATTAGACAGAAAATGTAGTTTTCAGTCTGAGGAATTTTCATTTGAGAAATCTTGTTGCGCAATAGTAGCACATATAGTAGTAGTGACCTAGCAAATAAATAAAATGTTCCCGTTTTAAGACAGCAGCTTTACACTGGAATTTAATTCCTGTGTGAACCACCCGATAAAATCAAATTGTCATATCTCAGACATACCACAGAAATGATTTGTGATAATGATTCAATTTCAGTTCATCACTAAGAACTGAAACTGCTCAGTGGAGATAAATTCAATCCCAGAGCATTGCACTATGGACTGTCTGTTTGAGTCAAGAAATTTCTAAAAGCCTCTCAAGGAACAGTTCAGACACTCTTTGTCTTCCTGTAGGGGTGTGTAAGGATCAGCATCCCCCATTAGCACAGTCACACAAAATGTGACACTAAAGAAACCAGATCAACATATATATGAGCAGAAGAAAAGGATCAGAAGGGTCTTCAGAAAAGGTTCCAGGTCTCTGCAATTGCAAATAACAGTGCGAAGACCATTTAATCTAGAACAGTTCACAAGAGCACTTCCTGTGATCAAGTTGAAGTCTATAGTATCAAACATCAGTAGTGACCAAAAAAAGGCAGTAGGCCATAGGGTGAGAGAAGTTCAGATATGTCCCTCTGAGGGCTAAAGTCCTAAAGGGATGTGTTTAGCTAATATTTCCTCATGATGGCAAGACAAAGACCATGTGTTGCAGGAAAAGGCAATTTCAGTACTCCCAGTTTCTGTTCATCCCATCCACTGTTAGTTCTCCTTTCTTGAGCACAGAAGAAGATAGCTGTGCACTTGATAAGCTTTGTAACTACACTAGAAGCACCACACATCCCATTTTCAGCTGTCAGTACTCTCCAGGCCTTCAAGTAGAGAAAATAAGAGAAAAACAAGACCAAAGCAGATCAACCAAGCAAATAAAAAGCTCAGGAAAAAGATTAAGCCACAGAAGGGAAATGTTCTGGTGTCAGCAAGTGAGGAGCAAAAGCCCTGAACCATGGGGATTAATTAAAATATGGTACCAAACCTTAGAATCAATACATTTTAGTCCCCTTTTTGAAAATGCCTCCTGATCAATCACCAATGTATCACAAATATCAATTTACTAACTTTATTCTTATTCTTATCTTGTCACACAATCCAATAAACTGGGCCTACAACCAGTTTCATATCTGCGTCCTTAACTGCTCATCCTCCTGTAGGATAACACATGTACCTCCGCAAACATGCTCTCTCCTCTATCCATAACCAGGTATTATCTTGGCTTGTCCAATTTTTTTCTTGGCTCTTCCGGTTTGCCATACTACTGGCTCTTTCCAGTAATGTGTCTATGCATTTTACTTCACTTTTCCCTTTCTTTTCTGCTCCTTGTCACCCAGTATTTATTCCTTGGCAAACTAATGTCTTATCTTCCAAATACATTCACAGCTTTACCATAGTTAAGATCATCCAGTTAATAAATGTGGTCTGTACAATGGGTAGTCTCATTGAATACTGCACAGTTTCCTTAGGAGAATAAATCTTTTTCCTATGGCACTATGGCACTCCAATTCTGGAGTATTTCAAACAGTAGTGTCAAGGGTAGCAGTCAACAGGAGTGGTAGCAGCTGCTCTCAAAAGAGAAAACCTATCTTGTATCAGTTTTCCTTTTCAGAAAAGAAGTTCCTTCAGAATTTCCCGTAAGAATTAATGGGAAGACAAAGCACTTCTGAACCAAACACTCCTCTATCCTGTATCAGAAGCTATCTAACTTATTTACAGGTTGGGTATTGCTAAGGGCTCTAGTATATCTTCAATCAAGAATCTCTAGGATTTAGGATTCCTCCCTGGCTCAGGATTCACAGATTAGCCCTTCCTTTCATAGTCTTCAAAAAACTGGCAGGGATCCTGGTTGCTAAACCTACAGATTAGGAGCCTGAACACAGAGACATTACTAATGCACCGGGGTGTGTTTTTATGTATCCACGCGTGAGAAGTTGTATGTAGCAGGCTTTCAAAATTCTTCAAGAGGTCTTCAGAAAATGTACCCACTGTTTTTTCTGTACATTTAACCAGAGAGAAACTTTTACAAATTCCATCCAAAAAGGTCACAAAAGAACTTGAAAAAAAATATGTCTAACTTCCATATCCCAGATTAGATAATCCTAGCTGTAAAGAAATACCCTGCTTTCCTTCGGTGCTTTTTACTTCCAGTTTAAGATCTTTGTAACAGATAGATACAGAGAGAGAGGTATATATTCAAGTCATGTTACAGAGCTTATATAATGGAGTCGTGGTATACGACAATAAAAATAAATGTTAAAATTGATGCTGGCTCAAGGGGCATTGTGAGGGATAGAAGACATTTCTACTGTTCTCAAAGTTTATTTTCCCCTTTTTAGATCATTCTAAGTAGTGACTTCTGTTTCTTTCAAAAACTATTCTCTGTAAATCCCTCCCTATACACTATGATCCTGCCACCACAACACATTTAAAAGCAACTATAAACTGAAAAAGTTTCCTGTTGGCTGTGCCTCTACCTACAAGAAAATAAATGAAAGCAGGAGCAATATACTGTAATGTCAGTATTATGATTGTTTTAATAAACGATGCACTTGGAACAGTATAAATCATTTTCACCTGAATGGCTCTCATGGCAACCCATTACAATATTCACCGATTGTAACAACTAATAGCAGTCTTCATAAGCAGTTATTTTTACAATGGACTAGCATTATTTTGTACCTTCTATTGTAGAGGAGCTATCAAATGGTCTAAGGTCTTACTGGAAACAAAGCGTCTTATATCAGTGGTCACTTTTGGTCACTTCAGTTATGAATCATGAACAATTTGAGTGGGGTTTGTCCTGAGAATAGATCGAAAACAAGAATCCTGAGAGGCAAAACACGGTATCTGTCCATTAAATGTTATTAGTAACTCACTATCTAGAAAAGGCAGCCTGTACACTGTGCTACGCAATGCATGGCACTGCTGCTTCCTCACAGCAAAACCTCACCTAGCCTTGGCGTTGTGGCAGCAGAGGTCAGAGGTCCGCAGCTGTTCTCTGACAATAAGCTTAACTCATCTTAAAAGCTTTCTCCTGCCAGCTTATTAACTCTGACACGAGATTGAAGTGAGGTTCAGGGAGTCATGGAGCCTATCTTTTGATGAGACATTCCTAATAACACTCTGATGTCATCATCCATTAACACACAGTGAGGTTTTCGTTCTGCTGAGGGAGAGAGCATGAGAATTTTATTTCTAAAGCTATGCAATTTAAAATGTTTCTTCATCTATTTGGCTTCTGCAATGATATTTTTTTCATGTCGCTGGCTATAGTTAAATTATAAATATGAAGTGAAGGATATGACCAGAAAAATGAATTAAAAAAATATTTCATTTATAGAGTGTTTCTTTATATAATTAGATATAGAAAACACATGTAATAATTATGTATTTGTTTTAGTAATGGTTTTGTGCTCAAAGGTGGTGTAGTATTTCAATTGTACAAGCCTACCCAGGGTATGAAAATGCCTCACCTACACGGTTGTGCAAGCAAATCACGCAGTAATAGGCATCTTCTTGCTGACCTAATGTGATTGCCCTAAAGCGAGTTGGAAAGCAGCACCTGCGGACTTATTTCCCTTTCCGTACAGATCAGTGAGAGGCAAGAGTGGGCACATCCTGGATAATAAATTTATTTCTGTGCGTGACTGAGCTGTGCGGACTGGTGTGTTTTGTAGAAGGCATTAGATATGCTCTGCTGATATAGATCAGAAATAAACAATTCTCCCTTGAACTAAGAAGGCAACCAGAGACGTTTGTGGGGAGCAGGAGGCATAAACACAACATGCAGTTAAAACATCTCTTGCTGTTCCAAGAGATGGTCACCAAAGAGAAGTTAGCTGGATATAAATCTACATGTTTGTAACTATAATTATCACATAGGCACTTAACATGCAATATGCATAACCATACACACTAAAATCACTTATAAACCAGAAAAAAGTAATCAGTGAATTCTCACCCAAATGTATACCCTACAGATGAGCTTCTAGTCACAATCAGATGATCCAAAAGGTAGCTTAGCCTACCTTTTTCAGCCATGCTGTGGCATTGACCATTTCCAACACCAGTACCTGAATTCTGCTTCCCAATGCCTTTTCAGTCATTTTAAGTATTGCCACGGGGGCTATACTGATCACTGCCTGGAAGCAAGAGCGCATTCATGCGTGGGGCTATAACACAAACACGCAGGAAAAGTATCAGCTGGTGGAGAGCCCTCAATCAAAATGAAATTAAAGAAAAGTGTTTGCACATTGCAGCTATCTGGAATGCTGAAGTAAGAAGGCTATCTCTGACTTAAATCAGGAACAATCACTTTGGACTTGTAGCATTAGTAAAATGTATCCTTGTTTAATCTTTTGTTAAAACTGTAACTGAAAAATAACCTGCAATGGATTATTTCCTTGTGTCTAAACGCTTTTTGCAAACCTTTTCCAGATGCCAACTCCACCACTGAGATATCAAACAATGAGCGCTTTCTTCCCTCAGATAGATCTGGAAGATGTTACCAGGTTTTACACACGCCCCTTTAATGAAGATGTCAGTAAATGGGAGTGCAGAGGAAGGCAAAGACGGGGATTACTGAACTAATTTCAGACTTTGCAACAGCCGTCTGGAAGTCTCAGCTCCAGCACTTGACTGCTAATGAAGCAGACACTGCAAAATGGATCGTCTGCAGGCATTACACTTATACTGGTTACTATTAGCCTTCTCCATGATGTATTGCAAGGCACTTGCATTAATTTTGTTGGCTTGATAAAAGGATCTATCGGCACACTTAATGGGCATACCTTCTCCACAGTAATTTTCACTACTCATGCTTTGATTTTATCTTCCTTATACTATGAAGGTATTGTTGCAACTTGCTAAATTTATTCTCAATTTGTTTGATACTGAATTTTCCAGTAAGTTTGAAGATAAGTTTTTGGGGTAAAGAGGGTAGTTAGACTGGCCACGTATTTCAGCTGTGCCAGGCAGAAACAGACTTACTTGTTGTTAACAACAGAACTTCCGTGTCAGAAAATCGGGTGAAATAGTTACGAAGACAGAATAGCCACAGCACTTCAACTGGCTTCTACACACTTGTTTAAAGAACTCTTGCTAGTTGTCTACAATTTGTTTTTACATGTCTATTTCAAGTACATGTCTTCCAATGATAAAAGTATTTCCTTCTTTAATGATTTTTCTGAAAAAAAAAATCTATGAAAATTTGAAAATGCGTTTCCATCTTATCATTTGTGTTGATTTGACTCAGTGCGTCTTGTGGCTTAATTTTGAACTGGCTCATACTTCACTGTAGTTTCTTTCAAACCTGCTCTCTGGAATTCTGTTTTCATGTGCTGAACTCCTCTTGAGAGCAGTCTTACTATACCTGACTGATCCTTTGAATATTAGGAAAAAAAAGATGCTGATAAACTTTAGGAAGAATGTTAAGAGGATGGTACTTTATATATGGATATGGCTTAGGCACATATGAAGATAGAGAAAAGCAGAGGAAATGGTGTTTGTTGATGAACTGTGAAAGGTAACAGAAATAGCTGTGGGGATGAATTATGTCATGAAGAAAGAATTTTCTAAGAGTTTAGCATTTAAAAAAATAAAAAGAAGCCAATCACCAGAAGCAATTATTGCAATTAATGTAAGAATCTTTTCCTGCTGGCCACTGAAATTACAGACACAAACCAGTGTTTTTACCTCCTCCATCTATTTTAAAACTCTCTCTGTGAAAGGAGCAAGATTTTTCCTATTCTAAGTAATTTATATGAAAAATTACAGTATTCTGGGATTTCTGAAAAGCATATCAATCACTTAACTCTTGTCCCATAGCTAATGGCCTTTCCAGAAGTAAGAATAGCTACCTCTTGAGCCTATGCAGCATATCAAGTAATTCTGGGATACTAGCCATAGCTGCAACCTGCAGGTTATATTTCCAAGCCACATCAGTTGCTCAAAATATTTAAGAAAACACTGTTTAATTCTGTACCTTTTTTCCCAGTTTGGTTTTCACAAGTCTGCAAGAAGTTCTCAGTAGCTGCTGTTTAAGACAGTTGAGTCTACAGTTGCAGGCAACATAGAAGACCACTGCCTCGTGGTTCTAGCCATCCTCATGAGATTCTACTAGCACTAAGGTCCTTTTTACATATTGTCCTGGACAACCAAACCAATTACTATTGTAGTTTAGACAAAATGTTACATTAAGAATTTAAAGGAAAGCTCTTCTGCCGTATTAACCCTCATATTCAAAACCAAATTTTTTCCCATTTCTAAAGCACAATGTATATGAAATTATAAGTATACAAACGTATACATACACAAAATGCAAGTGTTCTTTAAGTTATTACCTCCCCACTTATTTGCATTAAGCTTCGCTTCTTGGTTTGCCTATAAATGCTTGAGGGTGTTTAAGAAGTCAGCTGACATCTCAAACCTAAACTGGAGTAGGACATAAAGATAACCGTTCCTTCATCTACTTTCTTAAATGTACAATGGTTTTCTTTTTTTTTTGTTTTTAAAGCAGGCTACACAGACTTGAACCAAGCATCAAGGATCATTCCCTGAAGAATGAGTAAGTGGCAAGAATGAAACACATACTGTTACCCTCAAAGTTTCTTATTGAACAGATATAGCTAATGCCACTTGATTTTTGGATCAATCTCCAAATACTGAAGTGATTTTTTGCTCTGGCAGCTAGGAGTAACTTGTCATTTTGGCAACAACAGAAGTTCTGCCATTACCTTCAAAAGTGGCAGAAGATCAAGCTTTTTTTTAGTATCTTAAAGACACAAGAAATTGAGTTGTAATTTATAGTAGTTTAGAAAGCAAAACACCTTTCCCTGGCACTAATAAACTTCTTCTGTGTTCTAGGGGATTGTTCTCTGGAATTTGTTATGTTTAATATGTTTTTCCATTTACTCTGTTCATCCAAAGTTTTACAGGTTTTCTTGCTTTTTGTATCAGTGACAGATTAGGATCAAAAAGTTTTAATGTAAAGATTCTACTAGTTCTGAAAAAAACTATAGGTAAGTGTCTGCTTAAGTTGGTTGGGCTTGTGTTTTCTTTAGGATAACTGTCTTTTGTTCTTTATTTCCCTTTATTTCCCCTGCAAAGAAATATTTCCGCTTTGGGTTCTTATGACTTTTCCCTCAACATTAAAATATTAATCTCACATTAACTACAACAGTGTAATAATAAAATATACTACTTTCGATTCTTATCAGTTGTTCTTAAATATCTAGCACTTCAGGGATTCCTAAAATACCTACAAAGTATTCCCTTGCTTTCCCTCAGAGCACATTAGTTTTGCTAGAGGTTGCACCTCTGGCTTGCTATCTCTGTTTCAGGTCTGATTGAGAAATTACAAAACGTGATACAATAAACCTCACATACATACTGTTTATATTCCATTTTTAAAAAGTACAGAAACAAAAAAAAATATGCTGAATTAATTGTGTCAATACCTAACAACAAATTCCCTCTACCAATACCAAAGAAGAGCCTCTTTCATCAAGACAAAAGAATTTTAAGTATCTGTAAGGAAACAAGAAAAAAGATACTTTTAAACGTCAATAACATCAATGTTGAGACAAGATTAAGTGCTTTTTTTTATTGTGCTCTGATCTGTATTAGACTTGAATTCATGTGTAATTAGGTTCCTACACTGCCTAATATGGCCTTCTGTCTGCCTAAACAAGATTTATACTGCAGTCTGCTCTGCATTTAACCTGGAGAAGCAGACGTCAGACCTTTACGATTATATCCTTTTCATTTTTGTGCGACTTTTTGCACTATGCCAAAACAAGAATTTGGGCAGCTGTACTCCAGCCAAGGGAGGGTAGCTGATTTAGCTTTTAGCTGGAAAGATACTATTCATTTTTTGATGGATATCTGATTTCAGCCAGGCTGGTTCACCAGTTCAGTTTCTTTTGACTAACTGACTTTGACTAATTTCTTCAGCTGACTGACACATGTAGTGGAAAAAAAAAAGAGTGCTGTACTACAAAAGGAAATCTGAATAATTTCCATACTTTTTCCACTGTTCTGCTGAGTATAATGGCTTCTTTTATATCTCAGCGGGTTCATATTGGCCCTGATACACGAGTGGAAGTAAATAATAATAACAACTTTAAATATATTCTTTTTCATAAATACGTTTCCTATTTATCCAAAATTGAGAAATTAACTAGTTCTCTTCTGATCCTTGATTATCTCTTTTACCTATACTTAATGGAATACGTCAATTAAATAGTCCATTGAAAGCATTGCTTACAGAAGTGGCATGAATACACAGCTGAAGAAATGAAAGCAAAAACCTGTAACATTCATAGAGTGAGGTAAGAAACAAAATTTCCAGATCCTGCTATTAGGAAAATACAGTTTTTATGTATATTTTAAAAATTAAGATTATGAGACAAATTACACCTTACTAATGAGTATTCATTCCACCTAAGTCTGTAGCTGCCTATTGGCATAGAGAACTCAAAGGGGTTCTGTAAACTTCAGTATCTGAGTAAGCACCTAAATAGCCCAATACTGAATGCTAACAACCCACGCTAAGAGAAATAGGAGAACTGACAAGGATTTAATAAAGCATGTGAATTACACTGAAATGAATGTTTCTGCCCAATGAATTTCACTGAGAAAACACAGGATTTTGCTTGTGTACACCTGTTCTATCTTCTGTTGCTTTATAGTCTGCTTTTGGCTCCACTTAAAATTGCACAGGTGACTGCAGTATGCTCAGTAAATCAGAAATGTTATCAAAACACCTCATTGGTTTCCTTATTGTACAAGAATGACACCACCACCTCACCATTTAATACTGACGTTAAAATGTTGTTTCTCAAAATTTGCCATTGTTCAATTTCAATTTTATAGTCTTACACCCTGATCCTGTAAAAGTTTTACCCTGGAAAACTGCAGGTCAGTTACGAAAGGAATAAACTAGTGTGGTCACACTAAGTAATTTTTGATTAATGTAATTATACCTCTGCAAAGTGTAAAATAATTATATTTCTGAAAAAGTGAGGAGGAACAGTTGTGGTCTATGTTGAGGAGTGGCTCAAATAAACAGAGCTTTGCCAGACAGACTAACATGGGGGACATTGTGGTAGGCGTCTGCTATAAACCACCTGATCAAGAGGAGGCAAAGTCATCTTTAGACAGTGGAAAGAAACCTCATGATCACGACTGGTACTCATGGGGAACTTCAACCACCATGATATCTGCTGAGAAGGGAATAAACTTGGGTGTAAACAACCCAGGAGGCTTCTGCAGTGTGTTGATGACCATTTCTTGATTTCCTGATAGACAAACTGACTAGGAAGATGCTCTGCTGAACCTGTTAACCACAAAACAGAAGAATCGGTCAAGGATGAGAAGGCCAAGGGCAGCCTGGGCTGCAGTGACCATGAAACTATGAAGTTTTAAGTCCTGTGAAAAATAAGCAAAAAAAATAGCAGAATTATAAATAATAGAGTTATAACCCTGTATTTCAGCGGAATGGATTTTGAGTTGTCCAGGGATCTGCTTGGCAGGATCCCATTGCAGACTACCTTGGAGAGTAAAGAGGCGCAGCAAAGCTGCGTGATCCTCATGGGCAACTTCGTCTGTGCAGAAGACCATCCATTTGGACATGCAGAAAGTGGAGCAAGCTTAGCAGAAGGCAGGCAAGGATAAACTCGGACCTCTTGCCTGAGTTTAAATGATGAAAAAGAAGTACCCAGAAGGGCAGGGATAAACTACTCATGACAGATATAGAAACGTTGCCCTGCATGCAGGGATGGAGTTAAGAAAGTCATAGCACAGCTGGAATTGGAAAAAGTCAGGGAGGTGAAATGCGGGAAGAGGAACTTCTATACTTCCATATATACTCTGGCAGTAAAAGACAGACTAAAGACTATGCGGCACAATGTTCAGTGGGACAAGAACATAGGTGCGTCTTTCATCTAACGATGAAAGACCAAACTACTCAAAGGCCTTTTTGCCTTAGTTTTCATTGGAAAGGTCTGCCCTCTGGCCTTCCAGTTCCCCAAGCCTAATAGAGGTCTGTGGGAGTGAAGCATTACCCGCAGTAGAAGACGACAGTTATGGAGGGCATGGGATCTGATGGGAAGTACCCCTGTGTGCTGAGGGAGCTATTCAATGTCACTGCAAGGCCACCTCTATCAACTTTGAAACATCACAGTGACGGAGGGAGGTTCTTCATGACTGCAAATAAGCAAAAATTACTTACTGCTTCAAGAAGGGCAAGAAATATGGAGGGAAATACTGGCCAGTCAGTCTCACCTCAGTACATGCGAAGGTTATGGAGCAAATCCTTTCAAAGCCACCTTTACTTTGAGTAGAGACTGAGATATATGTCCTCCAGAGATCCCTTCCTACCTAAATTATTCTACGGCTGTGATTTGTGCCTGAAGCCAGCATTGTAAGCTCGTGCTCATGGGTGGAAAGAGAACTGTCAGTAGTTCCTGGATTCCAAATCAGAGATCAGATACTGTTTAGTAGCCATGAGAAACCATGATATGATAGGTGGAGTAACAGAAGTGTGAGATAAAAACCTTATGTTTGCTATGTTTGAACAGAGATGGTTGTATTTTCATGTTCTGCGTTCTTATTGTTACTAATGTAAATACCTCTTGGTTTATATGTCTGTGACTAAGTCTAATCACATCAAAAATATATCAGAATCCATCTTCCTTGTTTTCCAAATGAAATTTCTCCAAAGACTAGAAATTCCAAGTGAACCAAAGCAACAATAAATTAGAAATGTTTACATGGTGTGATAAGGTAATAAAATGAGCCCTTTAAGAAAGCATGTCCCTAAATTACAAGTTCAAATTGAATATTAAATAAAAAGGAGCCATTATATGACAGTGATCTTCACTATCAGAGTTCTAACAAATAAAATGCTACAAGTAGCTCATTCTCACATAAATCCCTCTGAAGGGGCTTCATCAACTATAGAAAGCTATACAAGTTCCCATCTTTAATCCCATCTCCTTTGAACTTCTAATTAACTAAAAACAAAAAAATAATTGTTCATTCCATAGATCACACTGGATCAACAACCCTGAAATGTTTGCTCTGTCTGCGAACGAACAACGGAACATATCAATAAGCTAATAGATCAGTCAATTGAAATTAATTACATGAAAGTTGGTTCCAAGCAAAATTTTCACTGAGAGAGAACTGTCTATTTATGTGTCTCCCAGTTAAGTGAATTCTATTATAATAGTGTCCAAAGACTGTTTCTCTGCATGTTGCTTATTTAGCTATATTTTTCAGGCAAACTGCAAAATATACTGTAAACGCACAAGAACATTTAGATATTAACATAATATTAAAATTCCAGTCAAATACAAACAATAAATCCCAATTTCATGGGATGTTTTGAAATTCCACATCATCCACCTTCTAACTGTAAAATATGTATTTTAATGCCTGAAATTGAGCAAATTAGATTGCTACTGTGTGTTATGAGAATAGACTGCCTTGTATAGCATAATGTTTTTCAGCTTTACAGGGTGTTACGATGAAAACTGGACAAAATTTTGTTCAAAGTGATTAGCAACCCTTCATTTAGAATTTCAATGGAGGAAGCAGTTAAATTCCTTTTCAGAGTAATGACTAAAAGAAAAGTAACTTCAAGTTGCAGGCTATACTCCAGGCCAGGCAGTAGTTAAACTTGGGAATTAGGAAGGGCAGATGAAACTGCTTGTAAACCTAAGAAGGTACTAAGAAAATTTCTGAGAAGAGGTCTGAGTGCAAACAGACTTGGATATGTGAGCAAAGACAAGCCAAAATTACCTTTCTTTTTTAGGGAACATAGGGAAGCAGTCGTCAGAGAAATATCTGCTTCATCTATTCGATTTCTCCTTCTACTAACAACAGTTTGCCAGTCTCCTCAATACGGTGCTTCCTTAAATCACATATTTGAACATATAGTTGAGTATTCTGGCCAGTTTTCTTGAACTGCAGTTCCAGAATAATATGCAAAGCACTGAAATCCATTTAGGATATAATTTGTTTACACTAAGAAAGTGATTGTCTACCGTGTGATCCTATTTTGTGGCTCTGTCATTTCATCTTCATTTCTTCTCAAGTAAATTGCTTATTCTCATGCTATAATCATAGCTTCTGCCTGAGATCATAGCAAACATTCTGCTGAAGCACGTTTCCATTGAAGTCTTCTTGTTTCATTCTCTTAGACTACTTTTTTTTCTTTTAATTTCTCTCAGTTAACCAATTCCCTCTCTTGCATCTGTCAACTGCACAAGATCAGCACCAACCACTTTCTTGCTCTTTAGTCTCTCCACAAAACAGATATTTCTTGGGTGATTCACAGAAGTGCTGGGAAGCAGCAGGAAACCCTATCACTCTGCTTCAGCCTGCCCCCCGACGTCTTCTGCAGCAGAGCAATGTCACTGGGCCGACACTTGTGCAGGAGAACACAAGAATTCTGCAAAAGTCTCCAGCAGATTCCTTCATAAAATCCTCTATTTTTTTTTCCCCATGAGAAAAGTATTACAATGAGCTTTTGGAAAAGAAGCTAATGCTTTACTGCAGCAGATATGACGGTTAAATGGATCACTCAGCCTAGAAGTTCAAGTACTTTAACTCTTCTGGGATGCCTTTCATGGTTTTCCATATATGAATTTCACATTTCTCCCTATCACTAAATGCCTGGAGCTGGTGATTGAGTAATCATATTAGTAAGTCTCACAGATCTCAGGAATTGACATTCACTGTATTACCAAATTTAAACAAACAAATAAACAACCAAAAAAGGAAACAATTGAGTTCATGAAAGATAATTACATTTTAGGATTACTTTCATCAAGAAATCAATGCCTGTTCAGTTCTGCAAATTATTTCCTGGCATATTGCTTTTTTGGAAATTAACTCAGACTACTGCTATGTCTTACAAACCAAGTGGATTTTGTGAATCTGCTGCAAAATGCTTTGGGTATGATATATCAGTCTTTTTTTCTAAAATGAATGCAAATTTCTCTTATATTTCACTTTTCTTGAACACTGGAAAGGTGAAATGTGAAAGAAACAAAGCAACTTTAGGACTTCAGCCACAGAAATCAAAACGGCAAGAACACTATATATATGTCCTTATGTGGTTATATAGTCATTTATAGTTGTCATGACAGCCCTTGATCCTTTTATTATTGTTATTACTGCTGTCCCCGGAAAGGTAAATGGGATGTGGGAATTTAAGTGTCAACATCGCTTTTGAAAATGGTATTTAATCATCTGCAAAAAAGCAACAGACATAACATAAAACTCGATATCTAGCAGAGGAGCACATGGAATCAGGGTAGCTAACTTCCTAATTTTGACCCTGAAAACTTTCTGTGCAGATGCTGCTTAACGCACAGCATCTAACCCTGCAGGAGGCTCAACAGCTCAAGACTTTATAGGGTCGTGCAACTCAGCTGTGCATCCATAAACTGTTCTATATTCAACCACTAAGGAGCCCGAACCGAATGACAGCAGAGCAGTTGCTGCTGTACTCCCTCTTTTTGATATTCAGGAGCTAATGATGTGTGCGCTCCACAGGATATGGAAAACACAACTTTATTCTATCCTCTGTGTGACAGAATTCAAACAATTTCCATCGTACTCAACACTAACTTCATAACTGAGCTGTTGGCAGTTGTTACTTCTTCTGTTGAAGATGTATCACTGCGCAGGCAAAATAGGAGATTCATTCACATCCATTTTGTTTGTTTTGGTCAGGTCTTCCTATAATGCTCATTGATTTATGTTAGAAAGATAAGGCCACTGGCAATTACCAAGTTTCTATCCTTACAAGCAATATAGCAGTTGCTGTGTTTACACACAGTTAATGCCTGAATAAGTATTGTTAAAGAAGAGCTTGCTAAATTAGTCCAGGGAATCACACAGCAATTTCATCTAATTGCCATTTGTCAGAACTTTATTACAATCACTGAATATTTTTAATTATATTAGGAAAGGGAAGATGTCAAGTCATGAATTCATAATATGTCAGAGGCTCCACAAAAAGAATCAGTAATTCCATGATTTATCATTTCGAACTATGCTCACAGTAGCAGATATTGCTTGCTGTTGAAAATTACCACCAGTTAAAAGAAAAACCCTTTGTTGCCTCTTGTACTATTGCTTTATTATTTATTATTGTTTTAAATATATCACATTTGACCTGATGATTTCCTTTCTCTATATTCAGCTGTACAAGGAATGAAGACAGCTAGCTTTACTAAATATTGAATTTTTAGACAGTTCAACTAAAATGAGATGAATTATATGAAAGTGGACCATTATCAACACCTCCTTTTTCACCTGTGTTTTAGAAGAAAGCTGCTGTAACTGAAACTTCTCTATTGTATGTACTCTTCAAAATCCCAATGGATCAGATTGGGACCCTCAGGGATTTAGGCAGAGGAGTGCTTTTTTCTGGATGATGATGAAATTAATGGGAACAACAGGAATCAGGCAGGAAAAAGATAATACAGTACATAAAACACATGCATTGCAGCATCCGCTGTTGACATTAGCCTCATATCCTAGCCATTTTTTCTGGCCTATGTATTTCTTACCGAATCGTAAGTTTTTAAGAGGAATTGGCTTGCAGATGAATAATTCATATACAGCAGTGCATTAAAGTATTGCACGAGCTTTTTTTTTATTTTTTACATCACACGGTACTGAACTGACATTATGTCCTAGTAAAATTCCCTGAAAATATACTAGAACATATTTCATTGTTCATTCACTGCAAGGTTACTTGACACTGTACCTGGTAGGAAACGTAAATTCAGAACTAGTCAGGCCTGAGATCCTGCAGACATAGGAGCAGACCTGTAGCTCAGTCTTTAGAGATGACAACCCAAATTACACAGTAATTTCAGTCACCTTTTCCTCACATGCTGCCAATTTAATAATTAGTATATTCTGCTGTATGCAGCAAAAGATTCTGTTGGGTTCAGTTTGGATATGTTTGGATACCTGCTCTCAGTTAACCTGCCCTGGCAGGGGGGTTGGACTAGACGATTTCCAGAGGTCCCTTCCAACCCCTATCATTCTGTGATTCTCTGCGAATTTTAGTTTACGAGTTGATGAAACTGACATCAAAATGCAAATGCTTCACTCAGAAATGATTTATAAATCACCTCCCAGCCAGTAATGATTGTAATGAAGTAGTAATTAAACAGAGATACTGCTCTGTGGAGATCATCATACTGCTCTGTTGAGACACTTGAGGTTAGAAATAAAGTTTACATAAAACATCATGGCTGTCTTAATATATGTATTGTGTTAAATAACGAAGTTTATATTAAAACTCTTACATTTCTCTGTTGTGGAGAAGCTTCATATTTTAAGGGAATCTCAAATGCTCTTTTCCCCCCCCCAGAATATTGTCAATATACCCACTGATAGGAAAGACTGTTCCTGACATCAAGATATAATGAGCCCCACCTGAGACGGGGATCCACTTTGCTTCCATTCATTTGATGACAAGGTGGCAAGATCCTTAATCACACCCTCATCTAGAAGGGCCTGCAGCCTCGCTGACATTGTGCCTTGGTATCCTGTTTACCCCACTTGGCTTTGTCACTGCCTGGGCACGTTGGCTCCTGGGGAAGAACTGTCTCAGTGGTGTTGCTGCCCACCCGCTGGACCACACGACCTGGCGCACGCGCTGCAACATCCCATCCTACCTTGGGCTTCTTCAGCTTGGAAAGGAAGCTGAGCAGAGGCAAAGCAACCCCACGTAGCTTTGCATGTGAAACCAAGTTTCACTAAATTTGCAGCTTATCCACCATTTTGCCCTCCTTCCTCTACACCTGTCCAACACACAGGAAAATAAGCTCAGGCATTCCATTCTGCATCTAGCATTCATTTACAGGCAGAGGAACACTTTAAGTGTAATTACTGAATTACAGAAGAGACACCGAAGGTGTAACTTTACTCTCAATTGCACTTTTCAAACACGAATTGGTCTAAATACTGGCCTTCAAGTTTATTGACTACTGGACGCCCGCCACTGATAATTTAGTTAAATGGTTCCCTCACACAGAGTTCAGTGGTTTTTTTCAGCTTTCTAAAATTATTTTATCTCAGGGTGGGGGAAAATATTAAATTTTGCCAAATAACTTCATGGAAAGGAATATGAATGGTAACCAAAAAATTTCCGTAATATATTCTACCGGTTTTTCCCTGCTTTGTCTCTCTAATCCGTTATGACTTGTTTTACTAAAAGGTCCACTCATTTTAACATTTGAATTTTTACAAGAAGAGTACACAGAAGAATAAGGGAAGGAATACTGACAAGAGTGACAACAAAATTAACCTCATTAAAGTAAGATGTATGTCACCGTCCTTACTGAAGTATTGTAGGATGAAAAACAGAAATCATAATTCCTACTGAAAGTGTTAATGTTTCATTTGAGTCTACCATCTTGCTGTTCACAGAGATTACTAAAATTAAGCTACGTCTGGTACCAGATAACTTTTTAAAGATATTCTAAGTGAAATAGCCTCAACAAGCAACGCTCATAGACTGAAAAAAATTAAGATCTATTTAAAACATACATTTCTACAGAAAAAATTACCGTCATATCCTACGTAAACTCAAAACACAAGATGGCTTGTTCTTGCATGCCCGTATATAAGTGAATTGCGTTCCTTCCTATATTCAGAACTGTGTCACAGTCTCTTTGATCTCTGTCCTGCCCTTCCATTTTGCTTCCTTCTCCCATACTGTCTCATACTCCTTCATCCTCCTTGAAGGCTGAATCTTTCACCTTTCCTTCCCTTTTCTCTTACCCCTATAGTAGTTTCTTCCCTTTATATTTTTTTCCACTTTGACTCTTCGCATTCCCTTCAGTCTCGCTTTCCCCTCTTATCAGACTGTATATGAACTTTGCCGCAAGCACAGTTGTATGAAATGATTTTTAGTGCTGCCAGCAGCTGGGATAGTATTGCTTTAATGATCGTTCATGCGAACCAGATTAAAAGCCTCGAGCACAAGTGACCTGTAGTCCAGAACAAACCTTATGTTACAGTCATCATACCCTACACCTTAGCTTTTCCCTACTGCAGAGCCTACGTATAACAGGACATACAGGCAGCATGTATCAACAGAGATACATTGAATCACTTCATTTACACTAAATTTAAAGTTATGTCATCCCTGTGTGTACCCAATTCATTTTTTAGGAGTTTGGTTTTATGGACCTCAATCAAGAGCTTCTAATCTTCTTTCAGAGAACACGGTATTTTGTCAGTCTTCTGTTTCTGAGGATACATTCCCACTCACACAATTCCCTATGGGCACGCCTAGCAATACTGTATTTTCTCACAACCTAGGAGAACCGGAAGTGACCGTGCCACATCTTTCATTTGCAAATCAGAACATTAAACTTTTCTCAGCTGATTCATCAAAGGATTTACAAGGCAGAGAACAAAATAACTCCAGTTGCAAGCATTCCCCTAAGGTCTGAAACGCCATGTGTTAGCAGATACTAGATATTTAAACAAATGTAAAAAAGGATAATGGTGCATAAAATCATAATAACTCAAGATAAGCACCAAATTAACACAAGTCTTTTATAAATTAGCTATCTTTATAAAAGCACTCCATTTACTAACAGGCTCAGAGCTTAAACACCGTTTCTGATGCCAAACAAAGGGTTTATGTTCCCGGGAGGCTGCTCACTCTATCTGCTTGGTTCAATAGGACACCTTGGCAGCTCTGCTCTGCTGGGGTTATGACAGTCTTGTTCAGGCAAACAGCAGAAGCCTGAGCAAGAGGACCATTTTCTGCAGGTAAATATTGCTCTCTATATACATGCCTTTTACTTACAGGATTCCCGTTATTTGCTACATTTGCAAGGAAAGCTGCTACAAAAGAAAAGCTAAATTTGGCAATCTTTTCAGACAGTTAGACAGGCATTTATGTAAGGTAGAAAATAATTTTCTTCAGATGATTTTCCTAATAGTGCCGTAGTTAATTCCAAATGAGGAGCATGGTGGATTTTGATCCCAGCTCCCTTATATTTAATTGGAGGCTGAGGCTAAAAATAATCCCTGTGGCCAAACATGCCACAGTGAAAGATTACATTAAATATGTCAATCATTGGGTTCAGGCAGAAGGGCATAAAGAGCAGCAGAACTTAAGTTCTATTATTAATGCTAAATTGGCTGTCGCATCAGAATAACAATATTGTACAAGTTGCTTGAAATAATAATGCATTTCCTGATATGAACTCTTATTAATATGATTAGGAGGTGATGAAGTACAAAGTAATGCCCAAAGTGAATTCATGATCATTTCCTGTACTAAGCCACACCGAAAAATTAATGTTTATAAACTAATTAGACATCCTGCTCCAAAATACTGCCTTCTTTAATAAGTTCCATATATACAAACACGTATAAATAAAATGGAAACATTTATTAAAGGTTCCTGATTCAATTTTTAAAATAGCTTGGTAAATCTATCAAATACTAACTGGAAACAGCAGAGAAAGAAGTCATTAAAACACAATTATTACTTTAAAATGTACAACAGTTCTTACTGACATTGCAGTATGAACTGCAGTATGGCATGTCGACTTCTGGAAACAGCATGCTCAGGAGAGGTAATGACAGGCTTCCCAACTGTGTTTAAATGGGTAGTCACTTACCCGGGCCATAGAAATTATTTGGATATAAAAAACAAGTATATACAAAAGCTATTTCAAATCTGTATGTTCTTAACAGAGAAATATGCATCAATTCAGGTACATTTTATAAGAGCATGTTATTATTATAAGTTTCGCATACAGTAGTTTCATTTATTAGCGTACTGGTAATACTTGTAGTTGACATATTGAATGTATAAGCTGCTGTATTGCTAAAAAACTACAGTATATCTTTTTATGGAACTTGAGAAAGCTTTTTTTTTAAAACTAAACCTTCCCTTCTCCTCCCTTATTTGGATAATGAAGATCTGTTAAGTGCACCTCTTCTTGGGAGCTCAGAATGTAGGCAGGAGGTTGGCATTTCATTTCCCTGGGTAAACTGGGCAGCCTCAGGAAAAGAAAAACGCTACGTCCCTCTGACAAGTCACTTGGCTCATACAGCAGCCTGATCGTGCTTTTGCACTTAGTTACCTAACTACACAGTTGATGTTATCCTATAAACTTCTCATAAGGAATAACTCATTCTTAAATAACAGCATGCAATACTCCAGAGAACTGTTTCAGGGTGAGTATGAGAAACTTTTCCAAAACAAACCTCCTGAATGTGTAATTTTGTTTAGAGTCATAATTATTTATATCAGCTGGACCAGAAGGCCAAGCTTTGAAGAGAAAATAAGTCTGATTTCTGTTATCTTCACAGAAGAAGTAAGAAGAAACATTGCCAAAATACATAAACTTTTGTATTCTTGCTCTTTAATCTGCTTACTTTCTCTTAAAGTGCTAAGTTTTATTAATACAAAACTATTTGAGATGGCCTGACCAGTATCCTATTCATTTAATGAAGCATTTAACAGAAATATGTATTCAGCGTGCTAACTGGCCAATTATTATTATTTATTCAGAAAACTGTAATTCAAATTGCTAAAAGCAATCTATATCTACATATGTATATATACAAATGTGTTCTTCTCCTGTATGTTTTAAGACACTTTATTCCATTCTATTCTGTGATATTCAAATAACTGACTTCAGTACACAAAGAGAAAGACTATTGCTAGGTCTGTGACACAGACCAACTTTAACACATAGGTAGTTGCCCCAGGCAATAAAATCTAGATTCAAAATTATTTAATGCCTGTGGGCTGCAAGACTGAGCCAATTTTGGTTTGCCTATGGCAGTAAAATCTTAAGAGCTCCTATTTTATGACTGTCATCTTCCTATTCACAACTGTTTATCAGCATCAGAAACACGGTTTCGACTATTATTCAGGTTGAAAAGGGGTGGATTTAATTTTTTTCAGAGCAGCTCGCATGGTGCTGTGTTTTGGATTTGTGACCAAAACAGTGTTGATAACACAGGGATGTTTTAGCTATTGCTGTGCACTGTTTACACAGAATCAAGACCTTTTCTATTTCTCACACCGCCTCACCAGTGAGTCAGCTGGGGGTGCACAAGGAACTGGGAGGGGACACAGCTGGGACAGCTGACCCCAACTAACCAAAGGGATATTCTATGCCATATGATGTTGTGCTCAGCAATAAAAGCTAGGGGGCGGGAGGGGAGACATTTGGAGCTATGGCATGTGTTTTCCCAAGTAATGGTTATGGGTAATGAAGCCCTGCTTTCCTGGAGGTGGCTGAACACCTGACTGTCGATGGGTAGTGGTGAATGAATTCCTTGTTTTGCTCTGCTTGCGTGCACAGCTTTTGCTTTACCTATTAAACTGTCTTTATCTCAAGCCATGGGTTTTCTCACTTTTATCTTTCTGATTCTCTCCCCCATCCCGCTGAGGGAAGAAGTGAGCGAGAGGCTGGGTGCTACGCAGCTTCCAGCCAGGGCTAACCCACACCAGTCAGTATAATACTTCTGCTGAGGTATCTTTCTTTTAAAGTATACATTTTGATATCACATCTCTTCAGCTACTAAGAGGATCTTTTAAAGTATATTTTTTTCAATTCAAATAACAAGTTAAAATAAATGGTCCCAGAAACTTTGTTTATCCCCATTTTAATACAAATGGAACACATTTCTCTAAGACCATTCTGTTGATCTCTTCTATATTGCAGAAACAAATGTTTGATGGTAACTTTGATGAAAGCTTGATCATTCCTAGCTGAAAGGAAGTTCAGTTGATCGTTCTTTCATCTTGCAGCAGTAGCATTTTTTTTACATATGATCTGGAAGAACCTGTCTTTTATGCTTTCCACTACAGTGCTAAAATATACAGTTCTGGAGACCCTACAGAAGACTTTGGTATTCACTTTTTACCAAATGTAAGCAAGGTAAAAATGCTGAGAAGTCTTCTCATACCTGTGAGCCTGCAGAGACATGAAATAAACTCCGTTTATGCCTAAGAATTTATCGTGGTCAACACTGGATGTTATCTTTTTCTAGGCCAGTGAAAAAAATTGTGCACGGACAGACTGTCTCCAAGGAGGGAGAATAAACAGAAACTGGAGATACTTGCTACTGTGAAAAGCATAATTGTACACCACAGGAAATATGATTATTGTAGAAATTCTTAAGGTAAAACTGTATTCTGCTCACCTTTCATCTGCTAAATCACACCATGCTGAGAAGCACCTACTGACTGAGCCTCACAAAGATCCCTGGGGCACTTCACAAATGAACAAGCCGCAGTTGGAGACAGTGGGATGCAAGCTCTGGATCAGAAAATAAAGCCCTAAGCTACAGGTCTTTGTTTCAGTTGCATGTTGGTATCATCATTCAACCACTGAGTGCTTTCACAGCTGTGATAAACCATGAAACATATGGCAAAGGATCACAACATAACGTTATTGTGTTACTTTATTTAATACCTTTGGTCTGTTCCCTGATTATGGACGAAACGATGCCCTTGAATGTGCATTGGAACTGAGTGGAAAGAACTAATTGCACCAGATTAGGGATCTCTGTTATGATCATACACATTGCTAATGGAGTTCCCAGGAAATATTAGGAAGTTCCTAATCTAGCATTCTTGCCTTCATCAGTGGGCTTGTAACAATCCCTGCACACCAAGAAAAGTATCTTTGACTTTATCTGATTCTCTAAGTCACTCTTCTCCTGAATGTATCTTTGGTTTAAGTTTTGTTAATCATAGTTCTCAATGTTCCTCTTCTTTAATTAGTTGACTTTGGAAATTGCTGTTTGTCACATTCTTATGACAGAAGAAAATATAAAATGTGTATAATAACCTCTATACGAAGTGTAGTCTGTACCGTAATTGACAACCTTATTTATATATGTGTTCTATATACCATGTAATTTTATTTTCATTTTAGGTAAAACTGTTTTTCCAAATTGCTTACTGTCATGGTTTAACCCCAGCCAGCAACTAGGACCATGCCGCTGTTCACTCACTTTCCCCCACCGCCCCCAGTACAATAGGGAGAAGAGGGAGAAAAAAGAAAAAACAAAACAAAACTCATGGGCTGAGATAAAGACAGTTTAATACAACTGTAATGGAAGAGAAAATAATAATAATAATAATAATAATAATAATAATAATAATAATAATAATAGTGGGAAAAGAATATACAAAAGGAGTGATGCAATCCAATTGCTCACAACCCAATGATCTGTTGCCCAGCCTGTCCCAAGCACAGATCATGGATTCCTGTCCCCCGGCCAACTCCCATTTATATACTGAGTATGATGTCTATGGTATAGAATATTCCTCTGGCCAGCTTTTCCTGGCTATCCTCCTTCTCAGCTTCTATGGGAAGCTGAAAAAGTCCTTTACTTAATATAAGCATTACTTAGGCAACAACTAAAACAATATGTGTTACCAACATAACATTCTCATACTAAATCCGAAACACAGTAGCTACTAAGAAGAAAATTAACTCTATCCCAGCTGAAACCAGGACACATACCTTTTGCAATCTAGTTTTATCTTCTATATTTAATTTGAAATAATAATTTTAAAAGATGCCTACCCTAAGTTCTGAGCTTCGTAGCACACCATTAATAACAATACCACGGAAGCTCAGCAGCATACAAATAATCTAATCAAATGAATACATTTTCTTAGTTTTTGAGTTTTCTTGTATTATAAGGGCTGTTCTTAAAACTTCTGTTATATCCACTATGCTAATATAACTTTAGCAACAAGACCTGCCTTCCCCTAAACCTGGGAGTAAGCCCATAGTGATAACACTGAAATAAATTCTGGTTGAGAGTGAAGGTGACTGCATTCTTACTCCAGCTTTTACTGGTATAAGTATGTGGGCAATATTTTTCAAGCCCATTGGTCAAAATCAGCCAACTCTCCCTGTCTCCTTCCCACAGCCACCTCAGTTAACATAAGACCAGCTGTGCTGGGTCACACCAACCATCCACTACTTCAGTATTGTGTCTCAGACAGCAGCCAATAATGGATATCTAAGGAGAATTGTAGGAATGGAGCACGCATTCAGTGATAAATCTTCCTTCATACTCTTTTAGCTTCCACCAATTGCTCAGGGACTTCCTAAGTCGTGGGTGGTTTCTGTGTATTTAGCAGTCATCAGGGGGTTTGTGTCATGAGTTTGTTGAGAATTTCAAACCCCCTGTCAGTATGCATAAAGTTTTTTTATATAGATTAAATCTTGATTAGATATTGAAAAAAAAACAGTGAGAAGAGCATTTTTGTCAATTGTTAAATATTATGAGTATGGATTGCAAGCTGCCTCTGGTTGCCACGCAATAGTCTATTAGTGTGGAATTAATGACCACGGTCTGCTTCTTAAAGATAGTCTGCATTGGAAGGTTTGTGCAAAGTAATAGTTCTTCCATGAATTACAATTTCCTAGCAATTGTGTGCTAATTCCCTCTGTGAATACTGCTAGTAAGGCAATAGCATACCTGACACCTGTATTAATAAAGCAAGAGAAGTAGGCATCTTCCAAGGCTGATTGAGAGCCAGTGGACTAGGCAGCACGCAAAGGCAGGGGCTCTGAACTGCTTCCTACCTCTCTCCAAGACATGGAACTTGCTAAGCCTCTTGATTTCAGAGCTATGTGAGTTTGGTAACTAAACTAGGTAGCATAAGCATCTCATTAGTGTTCTTAAAATGCTCTGGGCGAAGTTGCTTTCTTCTCTTTCAAAGTCTAAAAATGAAGTGCACTATCCTACATTTACTGCATACTAACAGCATCCTCAAAGACTGCCGGTATGAGGCACATTCACACACTACCTGGAACTAACATCCCCATACAAACAAGTCCTTATTAAATCCTTACCTACACAATTAAAAGCCATTATTTCATTTACCAGAAATGAGATGGAATTATTCTCCCATTTATAAAAGGGCTGAAGAAAACTATTGAGATGGTGAACTGCTGCTAACACCATGGATTTTCTGCTGGCCAAGTTACTGTACTGTCACTTCAGAGATGTCATTTGAGCACTGCTTATAGACAACCCACTTATTTATGAACCTTTTTTATTGTAAAAATGTTCTTCTAGGAAAAAAATAATCTGAAAAATCATGGATCCTTTTAATTAGAAATATTACAGGCAAAAAATCAAATGCGCAAATTCAACTATACCAGAAGTTTAAATTAGAGTTTTGTTAGACTTTAAGGAGAGGGGACAATGAATGGAGACCCAAAAAATAGGAAATATGGTGTCCAAATCATTTATTACAGACAGCCTAAGCAATTTAAAAAAGGAACAGAAATGCTTATAAGAGAAATAAGAAACTGAGTCTTCTTTTGGATGTTTTTCTTTTGTTGTGTACTGAAACAAATGTCATAGCAGACTGAAAGTCCATTGAACCTGTCTCCCAAAACCTTCTCCCCCTTCCTCATTAACTGTATTTAAGCTAAGATGTAAAATGGAATTAATGTAGTTTTATTGTTACTTGGTGTTGATTGAGTAGGCATTTTGTATTTTATTTCACAGTTAAAAGAAATTAAAAGCATTCGTATATTTCAATTAAAAGTGTATTTTCGATCTGAAGCCCTAAATTCCTTCAGATTTTACATTTTCATGCAATTTATGCATCACTAAGGAGTTACCATAGTCTGTCGTGTCAAGGTCTGTGTGGGAAGAATTCCATTTTCAGATTGAAGCCATTACCCTTTCAGAGTTGCAGTGGACCTTCCTCTCACTGTGTTTGCTATATATGCAGACCAGCTCCCCATCTTAAACTGAAATGAATTGATGGCAAGCGTTTCTGGATATTTTCTGAGAGCTAATAAGGTTCTTAAATGCAGTTTTTCACATCCACATTTCACAAGGCATTAGCCTATGTTATAGTACTTGTTAAAAGTATGCATTTCTTTAATTTTAGAATCTAAGTCTTTTTTGCAGAAAGGAATAAGCACTATAAAGCCATAATAACTGTAACTAGCTTCCAGAAATCATTTTATATAGACATGGTTAGAAAGGAGAAGTGACATACTTACCCATTTTACAGTAAATGGGTTCTTTTAAGCACAATGATTTCTTAACATAATGGCATGGAGCTGTTAGCTCCTAGAATGCATTCTCTCAGTTCACACAAACATGGAAGACTTTGATTTTAGTTTAATAGGAAATACGATATTTATCTTTACAGGAGTGTGAAGTCACCTATTTGCTTTCAGAAAATAAATATGAGAGAGCATACATGCAATTAAGGCATTCACAATCTCTTATCAATATATCGACTTGGACAAACTCTCTCTGGCTGAGTAATTTAGTTTTGATATCCATTTAATATTTTCACCACTGCTGAGGTTCCAACAAGGGTGTTAATTAGTGCCAATTGTGAAGCTGGTTTCTGTGCTACAGCCATCTGTCTTACAGAGACTGAATCATTTAATTATTTTAAGGTGTAATTATAGGTGTCTCAAATCATTTAAGACCAACCATTCATTATTTAAAAAAAAACAACAATGGTGCAGTCAGATACTAAAGAAGTTTGTTTTTTTTTTTTTCCAGACGATATGGTTTAAATGATACACACTAGTAGCGAAGTAGACCCATTACACTAACAACCTTAAAGTAAAAGTCACAGATGAGCAAAACCAAATCTGTCTAAAAGTACCTATAAAATGCAAATTTGTGGAAAAAACAAACTCAGAGTACTTTGTGTTTATAACTTTAAAATTTCCTGAGAGAATGTTGAAAGTTAGTTTTGTTATATGGAATTTATGCACAATTATTTTGAGTATTTACAGTATTTTTATGTAGTAATGAAAGAGTATGTAATTATAACATATTAATGACATGCCATAATAATAAAACTGGTCCATACCTTAAACCCCGCCCCCCC
>VYZM01009776.1:147800-182399 GCA_013398915.1 Dromas ardeola
CAAATAACTTTAAATGCATAACTCAGTCCTGGCCCTGGATATGTAACATAAAATGCATTTATCTTTACTTGTTTTTTGTTTTTTACTCTCACTCTTTCTCTCTCAGTGGCTCTGCTGAGGTAGACTGAAACGTTCCCCTGAAGTCTCCCCTGAAGTCCCCCCTGAACTCTCCAAAGTGGCTTAATCCTTCCAGACAGAAGTTATACGAGGTACATGTTGCACATCCTTTAAATGGATAACTTTTACACTATGAACACCAGTGTTAGTCATTTTTATCTTGTACTAATGAAAAATGTCAACAAAGCAAGATAATAAGCTCCCAAGGTTTTACTTTTCTTTTTACACGATACAGCCAATGTCAGCATATAATGGACACACACTATATATCGCTACATGAAACAACGTTTCAGAGATGTGATGAACAACTACTGAAGCTTTTTCCATGCATTAATTTGTGATTTGCAAAAAAAAATATTAGGAAATCATTACATCACTTGGAAATCCTCCTCGAAACTATGTTAAGGCACATGGAAGACAGGGAGGTGATTTGAGACAGCCAGCATGGCTTCACCAAGGGCAAGTCCTGCCTGACCAACCTAGTGGCCTTCTGTGATGGAGTGACTACATGAATAGACAAGGGAAGAGCTACGGATGTCATCTATCTGGACTTCTGTAAGGTCTTTGACACGTCCCCCCCCCCCAGCATCCTTCTCTCTAAATTGGAGAGAGACGGATTTGATGGGTTCGCTGTTCGGTGAATGAGGAATTAGTTGGACGGTCACATCCAGAGGGTAGTGGTCAGCAACTCAATGACCAGATGGAGATCGGTGACAAGTGGTGTCCCTTGGGGGTCTGTATTGGGACCAGTACCATTCAATATCTTCATCAATGACATAGACAATTGGATTGAGTGCACCCTCAGCAAGTTTGCAGATGACACCAAGCTGAGTCATGCAGTTGACACACCTGAGGGACAGGATGCCATCCAGAGGGTCCTGGACAGGCTCAAGAAGTCGGCAGGGCAGGGTCCTGCACATGGGTCGGGGCAACTCCCTATATCAATACAGGCTGGGGGATGAAGGGAGTGAGACCAGCCCTGCCAAGAAGGACTTGGGGGTACTGATGGAGGAAAAACTGGATATGAGCCAACAATGTGCGCTTGAAGCCCAGAAGGCCAGTCCTGGGCTGCATCAAAAGAAGCGTGGCCAGCAGGCCGAGGGAGGTGACTCTGCCCCTCTACTCCACTCTGGTGAGACCCCACCTGGAGTACGGTGTCCAGCTCTGGAGCCCTCAGCACAGGAAAGACATGGACCTGTTGGAGCCGGTCCAGAGGAGGGCCACGAAAACGACCAGAGGCCTGGAGCACCTCTCCTATGAGGACAGGCTGAGATGAGCCTGCAGAAGAGAAGGCCCCGGGGAGACCTTACAGCAGCCTTTCAGCACTTAAAGGGTGTTTATAAGAAAGATGGGGACACTTTTTAGCAGGGTCTGTTGTGATAGGACAAGGGACAATGGCTACAAACTAAAAGAGGGGAGATTTAAACTAGATATAAGGAAGAAATTTTTTGCAATGAAAGTGGTGAAACAGTGGAACATGTTGCCCAGAGAGGTGGTAGATGCCCCATCCCTGGAAACATTCATGGTCAGGTTGGACGGGGCTCTGAGCAACTTGATCGAGTTGAAGATGTCCTTGCTTATTGCAGTGGGGTTGGACTAGATGACCTTTAAAGGTCGCTTCTAATCCAAACTATTCTATGATTCTATGATAAATACAATAGAGTGAAGGAAAAAAATGGTATAGCTAATTCTATAGAGGAACAAAGTAAGATGTAATTTACCAAATTCTCTCTGCTCTTTTATCTGACGATAGGTGGCACCAAAGGGAGTCCCCTTAACCTTTTTAAAATCAATTGAAAAGTAACATGTATTACACGAAGAGCTTTTATCTCTTGTTAAAGTAATAAAAAACATCTGTGGTCAAGTTTTAGAAAATTCAAAGCCAATTAGAGATGATGCTACGGGACACTCTCTAAAGCAATAAAAATTCCCTTAAAATAAAAAACAGAGCTTAAAATTTTAAACAATGAATAATTTCATGCAGCCAACATAATAATTACCCTATTTCTATGTAAATCAATTCATAATTATTAATATCTCTTCACTCCTGAGTACAATTTTGCAGAAAACATTTTTTCCAAAACACTGCAGAGGGGGAAAAAAGAGTTATTAATAAGTACCTCTCTTAACCTCTTTTGTTAAACTAGATAAATCAGGGGAAATTAAAATCTGTAATGAAATATGAAATTCCAAAACAAAAACTCTGTCAAAGGAAGAAAGTGGTTTTGATACTGAATTAAATGGACTCAAACTAAGCATAGACCCCTATAATCTCCTTTTCTCTGGGGTCAAAAAACTGCTTATATAGACATGACCCTTCTAATACGACTCATCGGTAGGGTTACATGGATAATTTTGTAACAACCAATATTTAAGCATTTTGGTGCTTTGTTCTAATCATTGAATAATGTCCTGGCCTGTAATGTTATTCCCTGGACTTCATGCCAGAGTTATCCTATTGAAGGCAATGGGCTATTTTATAATGTAAATATTAACCCCTATGTCACCATATAAATTTACATTTTCTTATTTGCATAGCACAAGTCTCTCTGCTTAGCCTGAAGCATGTACAGGGTTTTATAGCTTGCTGCATCTCACAGATGTCTGCAATATTTCAGATTATCTAGAATATGAATATATAATATATATTCAACACATTTTTAGTTGACTTCATTGATTAGCATCTGTATACCTTGCCTTACATAGCTCCTAGTCCCACAGAGCAAGTAAATACTTCCTGTGGGGTGTTTTCCCATTTTGATGGAAATAGAGGATGGTATACATCCAATTAAAGGCTGTTGTACACAGTATAAACTAATCTAAACTCCCTCAAAGGCAACAGACAGAAATAAGCACTTTCACAATAGGATTCCTCTTAAAGTGAGGCAAACATCTGAAATAGGTTGGATGAATTGTACTTTTTTCTATTTACTGAATATAAAGTGATTCTAGGATCATGTAGACAGCCGTACCACACATGTCTACAGTTACACGAGGTTAATTCTAACTGGGGGATTGGCAGGTCAATAAAAAAGGTGCATGTTATCTGAGATACAAAACTAGAACTAGGAACCTGGATCTCAGGAAGGTTGCTTCAGAGTGAATGGGCAGAGTTCAACAGGCCTGAGTTGGGATCCAATAGATTATGGAGCAATTCAAGGAAGCAGACGCAGCTGCCTGGAGATACTAACATATAAATGCTACACGCAAAGTTGAATCCTTCTGTCTCCAGACACTGTGCTCAGGGTATCAAGTTGCTGCGTCCATCCTTTGGCATTTCTAGACCTAAGAAACCTCCTGAAAGTCACCTGCGACTTTTCTACAAAGATCCAGGTATGCTCCAGGCTGGCAAATGGAGAAGACAGGAGACTCATTCTCTTAGGTCCTGTACCTTTATACCAAAATCTGGGTTATCAATCTCTAAATATTTCGAACTGCAGAACTTTGTCAGTCATTAAATATCTCGCAAAGTACCATGAAACCTTTTATCATCTTTTAAATTGAAAACTTCATGAAGATTATGCAGTTTTATAGATCATGAAGGATCCTGCACAGATGATGACCCATCTAGTTTGGTTCCACGATTTGCACAGTAATGGCTCAGCTTGCTCTTCATTGCACAGATATCCATATTTCTCATGAGAAAGGCAGTCCTAGCCACTAGGCTTTGGAGTACTCTGGGGCTGGGGGCATCTGTCACTCTTCTTACTGAAACTCTACAAACATACAGGCAAAAACTCAAAAAAGAAGAAAACACACACACCTCAAAAAACCCCAAAAACTACAGACCAAAAACAAACAAACAAACAAAACAAAAACACAAAGAAAGAAAACCCAAACAAAACAAAACCAAAAAAAGGACAGGAGAAAAAATGACACAGGAGCTCACAGGAGCTTTGTGGTGAGGGCAGTTGCACAGAAGTGACAAAAATCACATTCTAGTCTATATTATTACATTTTTGTATCTTATCAAATTGATCTTTAATGCAGGTATGTAAGCTTCCCATTCTCCAGTGAGTACTCACAGGACTAGACACACAGTCATTTTCGGTTTCTGTATTTTTTGTTCTAAACCAGTAAACCCTGGACTCCCTTATACACTATTATAAAACTTCAAAAGTGGAATGTGGAGGGGAACAGGAAAAAAGAGAAATACGAGGTACCTGAAGTAGTTCTGAACAAGCTGGCTGACACATACCAGAAGCAAAATAGCAACACAGCGTGACGGAGCTAATTAACCCAGGCCTGCTTGCGGTAGCAGGGCTGGGTGATTCAAAAGTGAGAGCAAGCTCAGAAATCACTCTGTGTTAGTACACAGCCCACATCAAGAAGGAAAAAAAAAGGAACCCAGTTTCTGAACAGTGGGCTTTTTACGTAAGTATTGTGGAGTATGATATAAACACTGTAAATCTACTAGAAGAAAGATATAAATATTCTGTTCCAAAATAATCTTGATAAGATGGTGATAAACTTGGATTTCAGGAAATGCTGCTTGTAAAGTGCTGGTACAAAAGTATTCTACAGATGTGAAGCAGAATATTAAATTTGTTTTTACTCATACCAGAAACAAAGTGGAAGTTAATTACGTATTTCACAGCAGCAAACTGGGAGGTCTGAATTTTTATACAGATTACTCCCAGTCTGCTCCTTTTTCACATGAAGGAATCTCTGTTTCACCACTTTTAATAGTATTTGGCACATACACTACATCAAGGCTTCATCAGTTAGTTTCTATTTGGTAATGTTCAATAAAGAAAAAAACCCCAAACCTCTTTGTTAAAGTAGTTCTATTTAAAAGAATGCTGACTCCAAGCGTCGTATGGAGGCAAGGTAGAATTTGCTTATTTGGTAATCACTTTTTGCTCGAACTATCTGTTGCTGTTTGTAACACTGTTGTTATTGACAATTGTAAAACCACCACTTCAATTTTGAAACAATATTCTAGCAATTAAAACTAAGTAAGCTTAAGGACCCAAAGAACTCACTTTAATTAGTTTATACATGCTATACTCATTTAAAAAATTGAGATCTCAGTATTGTACTTACTAAGTCTCTTTCAATTAGTCGGGGAATTACACGACTGAAATAATTGCATTAGATCATTTCCAGGTATTAAAGAAAACCCAGAAACTTCATACAGCACATCATCTATTTGAATAATTCCTTTGATTATATCTAATTTGTTTTAAAAATATATGCTATTTCCTATGTGACTTTTACTTCCCTGCTCTGGATACATTTGAAAATGAGAGTTAGGAAAAGTCAACCTCCAGCATTTTCCAGGTCCCTCTAGGAAACAAGTGGCTGAGGTTACTGTCTCTGTTGCAAGTAAAATGTTAATTGCCACATAATCTGCAGTGTATCTTCTCTCTGCTTTATCAAAGAGGACCAAAGGAGCCTCCAGGAGCTAAAAATCCAGCTCACCTCTGATGGCAACAAAAAAGGTCACAGAAAATGGGGTGTATGCCAAAACCATGGAAGATATAATGAGTCTCTGTGTAGAATATCCAGCATTTTGCAGAGAACGACACTATTTCTATTAACAGGAATTGAATGGTTGGTTGGGTAGCTTTTAAAAGTGGGTTATGTCTCTGCAGGTGGTCTGGCAAACTAGCAGTAAAGACGCTATATGTATTAATTAGAAAAAAATATTGAGGATCCAACTATGATGATGCTTAGGCATTTTTCTAATACAGTGAGGGATCAGCTTTAAAATCTAACATAAGGCAGGGCTTATCACAATCATCTTGGCCTTTCACAAAGAGAAAAGCTGGTTTGTCAGAGCTGCCTGAGTGTCCGCAACTCTGAGTTGTGTTTTTGATACATCTGGACCATTGTCACTGACCAAATATTCCTATTGGATGTCTCTTCTGGGTAGCTATTAGATGCTATTTGTTCAGGATAAATTATAGTAAAAAAAATTAAAACAATGAGGATCTGCTAACAACTGTCAACCCCAATGCTGATATGGTAAAGGCTTGGACACTATTACTAACTGTCTTGATAATAGAATCAGCTTCTACTTCCACGGGAAATTAACACTGTCTTAATCATACTGAATAAGGATTTCACTTCAATATTTTTACACAAGCTGTTCCATTGTAGCCATTTCATTGCTAACTATTTGTAGTAACAGTACGACGGACGTGATTTCTGGAAATGAATGACATCATATCCAAAAGATATATCATTTTTGGATAACAGCTCTTAGCACTCTCCTTCTTAGATCTATCCCTGGTGGCTTGATTTTATCGAATATCAGCATTTTGTTTTGATGAAGTCTTTATTTTATTCCATTTTTCAGGGAAGTAATTTTCATTGTGTCCACTTCCTAAGGAGTAAAAGAGGTGATCTGATGATTCAAATCAAGAACATTTGTCAAGGTTCATATAGCAAAATATGAATGTCAGTGGGGAAAGACCAGTATGTGTCTCATCTTATTATCTAGCAGAGAAATCTATTAGACCCAAGTTCAGCTGCTGCCTTTGTAGGTATATTCCTCTATAATTTCAATGGGAGGGAAACCAATTACACTGAAAATCATTTTCAGTGCCTTTATTTCTAATCAGTTATAACAAGACTGAGTACATATTAAACCTGAATAGGCTGAGGTAGAAAAATATTAGTATTCCCTGTGCAATTTATTATTCATTTTGAACAGATACATGTGCTGGACTACTTTGCTCCAGGCTACTCTATTTTCTTCATTGTTCTGTATTCACCTCTGACTATTCAACATAAATAAAGGAGCATCTTCAAACTAAAACTGAGTTACTTGAGTATTACTTTCTTACACGCAATGAGTAATAAAATAATTGGAAGTGGAAAATACACATTTAAAAATTCTCAGTTTCGTGTAGAGTATTTTTGGAAAGTTATTTGGGGTACTGTTGGTTTAATTTTTCAGTCTGAAAACATGGGTAATTGATAGTTAACGTATGAATACACAAAGCAGAATTAAATTCTGCATTTTAGCAATGCCTCGACGCATGTCTAAAACACTTCACTGTCTGTACTATGAGATGTAGTCTCCAGATCTGAGGCTGACTTAATCTGTACCGTAGTTAACGACTGAGCAATGCCTGTGATAAAGACCACTACCTCTACTGGGAGAGCAGCTTGAAAAAGTATAATGGAGGAAGAAGGACTAGAGAGTGGAAGGTTTTTGAAGCCTGAAAAAACCCCAAAATTTTGGTAATAAAATCTGCAAAAGTAACCACATGAAGACTGTGGGAGAACTCACAGAGCAGGAGACAGACCGTAGAAAAGCAAAGCTGTCCTTTTACAAGCAGGGGAACAGGCAAAGTCTAGGACAGCAGAACTGGTCAGAAATTATGAATGTTTTCTCCAGAGAAAATGAGTGCTTAAAGTCATCCTTAAAATCTTTTAAAGTGTGAGAGCGAGCAGTTTGTTACAAAAGAGTAAAAAAAAATTAATTAAAATGGAAAGATGTGACAGTAAAATCATAAAAGTTAGGATATGAATTCAAGAATATGTGAATTGTACAAACTTCATTTAACTAACTCGAAATACTGTGTTTGCATTTCAAGGTGATGTCTTTATAGTATACATAAACTGAAGATGTCATGTTAATGAAGAATGGTATTGGGAAACTACAACCAAATCTGGGATTTACAGATTTATGAGTATGATTGTGTTTATTTGTGATTGCTAAAGGACTCTGAGACTGAAGCTGTGATAAGCTATCTATTTTCTTTTAATTCTCTTTGGAAATTGTAGGGTTTTTTATGTTATGTAATCAAAGATTATATGAATCTAAATTGTAATAGCAACTCTAAAGTTGAGAAGTATAATTTAATTTAAAAAGTTATTTTCTTCCACAGGGAAACATTTTCTGCATTAATCCAGACCAGCACTGCATTTGAAGAGATTTGCAATGAATCATAACTTTTAAATAGATATCATGGTGGTCGCATGCATTAGCAGTAGTGTACCTTCAGCATTCACAATTCGTCATAAATGTAATGTAATTCATTGGATATCTGCTATTTAAAAGCTGGATTGATGCTGACAGCATCAATTATGTATAATTTTTACAAACTTTGTGGTCCAAGCATCATCTTATGTATCATTGCAGAGAGCACTCTTCTTACTCACATGTGCATTGATATAAAAAAGCTGAGATCCATGTAAATAAAAATATGAAAAATGTTTATGCTGATGACACATCCAACAAAGAAAAAATGCATACACACATGCTTAAAAGTGAGCTCTAAAAATCAAGAAACAGCATAAAATGATACCTAATTAAAGCTGTTACCCAAAATCAGGACATTTATAGGTGTGGCAATTAAAGTCAGCAAAGTATTACTCTTATTTTAGTACCCCTCAAAGAGTCATTCTGTTTCAAACTGAGATTACAAAAAAAGCTGTCTCAGCAGATGATGAGTCATTTGGTAACTCATAAGGGTTAGTTACCAAACCACACAATTAGCATCACGGAGCTCAGTTTATCCTATTTTCAGACTGCAGTTGCAGATCAAATTCAATAAACTTTCTGGTTTTGTTAAGAACCTGGAAACTATTTTTCTACAGACTGCAGTTGCAGATCAAATTCAATAAACTTTCTGGTTTTGTTAAGAACCTGGAAACTATTTTTCTAGGATGAAGTAACATCCAGATAGTCTGAAACAACCTGAAGGAAATGTGTCTGTTAATATAACATGCGGAGAGAAAATTACTCATTATTGTCCAGCTGAACAAAATGATGAAATGTAAACCACGTATATGTTGGACATTCTTTTTGGGGGGAGGGGAAGCGTGTGTTTATCTACTAATAAAAATTATATTGAATCTTATTATCTTAGTATTTTATTTATTTCATTATGAGTTTTGCTCTACTGCAAATACTAAAATACGGTCCTCTGATTTAATTTTTGATGGAATACTGGCACAAAATTGTTACCATGAATGCATCCGTCATTGTTCAACACTATTTAAGTAAATTAGATTTGGCGTTTAAAGACCTTAATCTGCTAGCTAAACCATGACAATAACATTGCTGAATGTTTTAAACCATTAATACGGATGGAGGGAGAGAAACAGCTAAGGCCTTGAAAATGCAATGAATTAACTCAAGTTCTCTTTTAATGATACAACTTAGGTCTTTATTTCCTGTAAAGAGGGTTATTTCTTTTGAATAAGTTCCCTGCCTCTATGTCCTTTTGACTATATTGAAATTGTACTAGGGTGGTGGGAGAAAATGAATAAATACTGACACAGGGTGAATTACTGGTAAAACTGTATCTACCATCTGATTCAGTGTTTTTTAAAATAAAAGACACACCAAAAAGGAAAAGTACAAATGGCAAAGACTGAAAACGCTTATGGTTTTAACTACTGCACCACTTCTTATGGAAAATGTACAGAAGGCCCACAATTTTATGAACCACATTTTGCAAAAGAAAATGTTAGTAGATGGTTTAAAGAAAGAAGGTATTCCTGGTTGGTGAGCACCTAGGGTAGCAGGAGGGACAAAGCGGAGGGAAGGGTGTGGGAAAGAGCAGGGCTGCTGGGAAGGAATCTTTGCTTCGCTCAGTGCCCAGGGCACCCAGGAGACTTTGATCTGCATAAATGGCTAGATCACCTGGATGGATTTGCTGAATGGATGAACTGGTTGTCTAAATGCTTCTCCCTGCATTAATCAAGAGTGCGAATGTCTGGCTGAGCTAGGCAGACAGGCACGGGGCACACAAAAACTCAGGCTCTAGGGTGGAACTTCAGCCCATAGAGGTGGTTAAACCCAGACACAATACCCTTCAGCTGCACCCCAAAAATACTAAAGGCAAACACCCTCCAAATGTTGCACCCAGGGAATGCCATTGTGTTTGGTGAGAATGTTTAGCCAAAGGACTAGTGAGGCAGACACTGCATGGGCTGCCCACTGCCATGCTAGGAGAGCTGGTGGCCAGGACCAGGCTCTGGCAGCAGGACCCTGTTCAGCATCCCATAAGCAATGGCAGAGAAAAGACACTGTGTGCAAAGCCACAGAAATCTGCAGGGCAGCGTCTTGGCCCACACCTTTATTTCAACAAGCTGTGATGTGAGAATGGCCTGTGAGAAAAGCTCTCCCAAAACAAATTGCAGACTAATGACATTTTTTTCAAACAATGGTACGGCACATGTCAAAAGGACAACACTTTGATAATCTCTTCTGGAAACTTGGCAAGTAGATTATCATGTAGCGATCCCTCAAACTGAGGACCAGAAGGCTGGAAATACATTGTTACAGAAGTAGAAATAGTTGGGGTAGAGGGAGTGTGCACCCCAAATAAGATGCCTTGCTGGTTTAAATCAATCGTTTGCTACTTGTCCTGGGAAATACAGTTTTATGACGGATCACACTAAGAATAAAGAAGTGCAAACAGTATGCTTCAAGGTACAAAGGACTTTCCAACCTCAAGTAATAGGACAGTAGAACGGTGTCATGGACTACTAAAATAATAGCTACAAAAGACTGAATCTTTTAATATCTCCAAAAGGGGATCCTGTTGTAAGGAAATTGCAAATTCACTAAATAAGTAATAAACCCTATGGCAAATCCCATCCATAATGAGTTCATGTCAGTAGCTTCTCAGATTCCTATTAAAATAGAGGTAAAACCCTATCAAAGTGCTGGAGATGAGGTTGTAGTTAACTGGGGATCGATCTGGGGGACCATTTCATAAAGAAAAAAAGAGTATGGGATGCTGTAGACAGTGAAGGGAGTAATCTAACAAAAACTGAGGCTTGGATTATGTCCAACACCTGGTCTTCTTCTCTTGAAGGAAAATGTGATGTTACTACAACATTAAAGGTTGGAACATATAGCTGAAATCTGTCACGAGCAGGTTCTGTACTTACATTAGGATTCAAGTGTGTTGCAACATCACTATGCTAAATCAAAATCCCATGTAATGTCAAGTAACTTCAAATAAGTAATATTGGTATTAAACATTAAAGCCTCTATGTGTGGAATATCTGAAAGACGCTGACAGTATTGGACTCTGATATAAGGTAGAAAAGACAAAGGTTACCTAATGATTGTTACAGAATTATACTCCGTTTCTAGAGAAAGAAAAAACTGAAGAGGGCAATGACCTGTTCTAGATAACCTTTCAAGATGATGATGATGATGAAGTGCAACCAATGTCATGCATTCCAAGGTGTTAGAAGAGAGTGTAGATAGAAGACAAGATGATAAATCCTTCTTCAAGTTTGTTTTACCTGGCATCAGTGCCAAATTATGATGTCTCATTGCGTCTTTAATTACCCTCTAAAATGGAGTGATGGTGGAACTGTCTTCCTCTCATTACTCATACACCACAGGAGTCCAGGACTCATCTTGCTTACCAGACAAGAGCTCTGTGTGGGTTTTACATTCCAACAGATTTTTTCAGTCTTTCCTTTCTAATTAGCCTTTCCTGGCTCTTCAAGAAAATTTTGTATAATATGCCAAATTTTGCTTTTATTATTTTGAACAATTTGTTCAAAAGACAGCATGTTGGAAAAATAATAAATATGTTCTCAACCATATGATAGGTGCGAGATAATAACAGTCTTGGAAACATAAAAAGTAGATACATTTTAAATGTACTCATAGGCTGACTGTCTTTATTGAGTTTTATGTATGTCTGATGACTCAATTATATTTATCAATAAAACAAGGAAGGAAACTTTCTTTTAATTTATCTCTTTATTATTATAAATTTCATTAGTGGTAACTGCCTTTCTGTTTCAGCATGAAAATATAGAGGATGTTTCATTCCTCTTACTGATTAGCACTGCTAATGAAGAAGTTGCCCATTTATAAGAAAAAGACAGGATCTTTGTGAACCACTATGCAAAACATCCCTAAAACATCCCCTACTGTGTGTTTTTCTTTAAGGAATATAAATACAGTTTTAGTAGGAGAACACATGCATCTGGTCAGTGTCATAAACCTGCACTGAAGATGGAAATTAATGGTGTGGGGAGCAGGGATCCATACTGACAGAAGCCCTGCTGGAAATCTGAAATTTAGAATTCTCTTAAAAGATTCAATGCAAGGGTTTTATCATCCCTCTCACATAACCTTCTGGGATTCCTTCCCTTATCACATGATCTTCTGCATAATAGATTTATTGAACTACGGGAAAAAGGAAGAGTGCAGAAGGCTACAGTAGTTATCAAGCTACTTTAGCAGTGCTGGTGAGAAGCAAGTGTTTACCTTGTTCAAACATTGACTTGTAAGGATTTCATCATTTATAAAGATCGCAAGGTCAAGAAATACCAACTATGTGAAAGACTAGAACAACTGCGGAATCTCCTGTTGATGTTTCTTTCCTTGCATATGTAAATAACACTTAAAACAATTTTAAAAATTCAAAGAGTTTACAGGGCACTATATTTTTTCAAACTCTTTTTCAAAATTTTCAAAGTGAACTAATTCAAAAATCAAGTTCAGTTCTGTGTGATTTACTCACTGTTTTAATGGCAAAATTTGAATGGATTTCTACAAACCACGTAAAATCAGAGAACAAAATCAACATCATACTGCCAAGTCCACAGTCACATGTGAGACAAAGAACATAAGAGAGAGAGTCCTCAAAAAGCACTATGCTGTTTTGAAAAGTGATATACCCATCCTGTCGTCCATCCCCAAATCAAACCTCTTCAAACCAAATCACATGAAATTCGTACCTTTAAATGGCATTAAGATAGCAGATGGTTGATTTTTGACATGAAAATGGGGGTTATAGCTCTTGAGAACGATCTTTGCATGTCAAAATGTTCAGGTATTTTTAAGAAGAGGGACCCTGAAAGCTTCTAAAAATACTGAAATAGAGAAACCACATGGTAGTAAAACAAGTAACAGAGGTCACAGTGTCTGGTCTATTCATTATTACTATGCATATGTCCAAAGATGGAGAGCTGGGAATTTCCTAGAGAAATTACATTGGCCTTTAAAGAAAATATATGTTCAAACGTGTAATTTATTTTTTTAATTTTTATTCTTTGGAGCCTAAAACTTATTTCTACCCCAAACTTGCCTCAATGTAATTAAAGGTAATCCTCAAACTATTCAGTGATATCAAAGTTCTTCATGAATAGTCGTAACTCAGGTATTTCGGGTTAGTTTTTAACTCCTTAGGGAGCAGTACATTGTAAGCTAGAATAAGCTGCTCTTAAACCGACAGTGTAGCTCTCAGTGATATTCACACATACTGAAAAGAAAAACTGCTGTCAAATCAGTTTCATCATCCATTTGCCATAAGGTGGAGCCTAGTACATAGTGCAGGGCACTCATTGGAAAAGGTTACGGTTTTGTCTCAGAGAAGTGTGCAGTGTTCAGTATTTTATGACTTCCCCCCCCACTTTTCAGCAAATTATTTTTTGACTTAATTGATCTACAAGCATAAAAAATAAACAGGAAAGTATATTTAAAATATTACAGTAAGCTTAATTACAAAGAAAACATACTCAACTAAAAAGTAAATTATATTCTGCTTCTTTTTATTAGTGTAGTATGTTTTTTTCTTTTTATATATTATGTCATTAACCATAGGATGGAACTTGGTTTTCAAACAGGTACTTACACCTCATTTCTCAAAGAAAAATTTCTTTGTATACATGAACATACTATACTATTTATATTTATGCCTCCAAAAGTACCAAAAAAAATTAAAATCTTTTCAATTACTTGTATTCTTTTTCCTCTTTGTTATAATTATTATCATATATCGCAATCTTAAATATAATCATCCATATGTGGATGCCTTAAAGGTAATTAAAAATATTATTGCCATTCTAGAGATCATAAAATGAAGCACAGAGATGGATACCTAACTCAGAAATAAGAGTTCAGTATTTCCATTTCTTTGACAACCTACATCAAAGTAAGTCTACTTTACAACTAGTAGAAATCATCACTCAAACTGCCATATTTTCAGAAGTAAACACTAGAATTGTTTTTGCAGTCTTTCAGGACTCAAATCTGCTTTTTATCAAAATTGGAGCAGTGTTCTGACCGTGGAAGTTAGTTGATGTAGCTTTTAAAGATACTGACTCAGGTTTATCAGTCCTATGATTCCACTGAATTTGTGAATAACCCTTCACCTTTTCTCTCCTATTTTCCATTTTATAGTTTCTCTTCCTCATCCAGCTTTCCCTGTAATCTAGCACTGCTAGACCAAAATGACCATTAAACATTAAAAGTATGAAAAATCTCTCCTAGCTCTAATTCAGCAGGATGTAGGAGTGGATTTGTAAGAAAAAAACAAATCCTTGGTAAGCATTCGAGAAGGGGTAGCTGTACATGATTTCTCCAGAGCATACCATACACATCTAAGGGTGCATCTCTCCTGAATGACTGGAACTTCTCATGTACTCCCCTGCCTTCTAGTCCCAGTTAAGTTTCACAGGTTCAATGTCCTGAAAGTTAAATCCCCAGACAGACTTCTCACAGTACATCTAACGTGTACAGACAAGCTTGAATTCATCAGAGGGCACGGCAGCAACATGTCCAGAAGGAAAAGGAGACATGGCACAATGCAGTCAAATAAGTGTAGGGAACACCCTGGGGATGTAATCATAGTTGTGCCGACATACATAAATCTCTCTATATAGAGATACATATATTTATCTCATTCAGAATTTTAGCTATATATTCTTTTTCTGCTGATTGGTATAACTGTCCCTAATTCAATTGCTAAATACTCAGAATTTCATCTCTATAATACACTGAATCTTGTTCACTATATACAGAATTAAGTTCATAAATTTCACACTGAAGAGTCGTATACCTACTGTTTAATATCACAGTATCTAAGTTTCTTACTAAAGCAGGCAAAACACCTACTGAAGTCAGAAAGATCTTCCCCTTGCTTACAGAAAGCTCTGATTCAGACTCGGAGCAAGCTTTCAGCCCCTCACAGTCAACAGTCACACGTTGCAATTTTCAGTCAGTTACGTTGCACTGCAAGTTCTCTCCCAGACATCCTCCATTTTCCATTTCACGTCTATCTTCTTCCAATTATTCTACTTTTCTTCCTGGCCAGTAAAAGCAGAATTTTTCCTCCCATCTGTGCCCTGCTGTTCCTTATTAGACTGAGGAACAATTCAGATTTCTGAAATGGAAAGGTTCTGCTCACTATGATAACAAATATTCATGCTTTCTTTAAACATAATTACTGGGACATACTTTAGGTGGAGTTTACCATCATAGTAAGTCATAAATTCATTTTGAAATGTGTTCCACAGTATAAATTAAATGACCTTTTCAGAAGAGATTAAAATACCATCAAAAATGCTTCCAAGCTAGCTTTCTCCATCCAGTTTCAATTTCCTTGACTTTCCTAATAATCACCTTTTTCTTTTCTTTGCCTCTTCAGTTATATATTGCCTTAAAACAAGCACACAGTATAGCTGACTGGTGGTAACTGTTTGAAAGACACTTGAAAAAGATGGGCTATTTTAACAATGAACTGTTTTTTAACAGAGCTTTGTATGCAAGCAATTTTTAAATGTGTGTAACATGCATTGAGAAAATTAAAAAAAGAGATTAGCAACACAAGAGAGATGAAGTTAGGAGGTAGTAAATTAATTATGTGAGGATAAAGATTGCGTGTCATTTAAGCTGTGGCCTGGAGCATACCCTACCCTACAGTTGCTTTCCCAGTTGTTTTATCAGAGATTAGTTTAACTCCTCATAACCCAAATTCATGTAACCCAAGGGAGGTTCCTGTCTCAGATACACCATTTTTACTAATATCCGCATATATTGGTTCAAGCACAGACATATCACAAGAAACTTTGTCAGGCTACAAATATGCTCCTAATATTTAAAGCTGTGCTGTACTGATTGTTGAGTACAGCATTTTCACTCTCCCTAATGAAATCGTGAAAGTGCTGGGAAGTGAAGGCCGCTATGTTGGAGTGGAGACGACTACTGAGGAAGCCCTTTCAACTTGTTCTGGTAACATCAGTTCATCACAACTGGGCCTGCTCTTGAAAGCAGTCTATGTTCTCTAATACCTCTTCTGTGAATTCCTCTTTCTGATGCATCTTTTCTCTTTTCAGCTCCCCAGCACTCATTTACCAGAAAAATTTATTTATTCTCATTGACTAATATCAGTATTTTCATCTGAAGGAAGCTGGCAGGTCCCATTCCAATAAAGCAGAAGAGTTTTTTGATCTGCAATAATATTACCATAGTTTGTGGACTTTAAGACATATTTAGATTACTGTGCTGTTCTAAAATCCACTGGTAACTTAAGTTCTCTAAACAACATCTCAGTATGAGAAAAGTACATAGCAAAGCAAAGCTTCAGTGGGCTGCCTCAAAAAACAGATATTGTCACTGTAAAAGAGTGTTAGGTATTACAGTTCACAGGTTTTGTAAACATACAGCAGTGAATCAGACCGAGAGAGTTTACTTAAATTAAAGGATGCTACAAATGTGTTTTGGCCACGAAAAGTAGCTTCCTTAAAGAAGGTAAATCAAATATGGATCCTTTGTGGGGGTTCAATATATACATTTCTCTGTGTGAAAACAGAGAAATAGAAAATTTTCCAGGGACAGAAGGCTCATTATGGACCTTAGCAACAGAAAAGACAAATCTCCCTTTTACTCTACCGGGTTTATATTTTATTTATCAGTTATGGTCTCCTGTCAGTCGTGCTGGAGACACAGATAACATGTCACTATTGCCCCAGGGATGCAATAACTGTTTTTGCATAGTGCAGGAGAAAGAAAGAGACCAAGAACAGATTACCACATAACCGCTATCCATGGAATACATTACTTTTTCCTTCAATAGTTCATATCTTGTTCTGACACAAATGTCTAGCATTCACTAGTCTGGTTCTCAGGTAGAGACACAGCCTCCAAATCACACAATTGTAATATACTCCTGAAAACACTAAAATTAAACTGTAAACGATTGGATTAAGGGGCAACATATTAAGTCATTATTAAATCAGGTGTATATGAAAGGAAGAGTTCTGAAGATTTTTTTTTTTATTTATTATGTGAGCTGTCCTGTGATTTCCATGTGCAATACCATCCCCTGCAATTTCCCCCCATTCCATGCCATCTCTCATAATTTCTAGTAGATTTACTTTAGAAGGGATACCGAGTATCTGACAGACAAAGAAGGATGCTGAAGAGCTTCATAGCCATACTGCATGCTTTGTTTAACCGGGCTTTTCATAGGATTCTACAGGGAAGGTGCGTTCCCTGTTACTGAGGCATCACAGTAAAATGCACCCAGCTGGAGAAAGGAGGCAGAGGAGAAGCTGCAGCCTCCCTTCCCACCCCACCAATGTCTCTCTGCCAGTAAGGCTCTGTTGAGCCAAGACTGGACCCTAAGAGGTCTCCCAAAGATTGATTTATTAATTGCTCCAAAAGTCCTATCAAATACTGAAGCAACTCTGTCTCTAGCATCTTGAACAGTTTTTGGAATGGAGTGAGTATTACCTCAAAAATATCTTCCCCTAAGGTTCACTTTTAAACTTTCTGAATACACTATAGAAGACATGGATTTTTTTCCTGTAACTCTCTTTTGTCTTTTGGATTTCATTATAAATAAATCTGGACTGCATTCCAAAAAAACTTTATTTTGTATATTATACACAGGATCAATAACATTGTCTAATATGAGGCTTGTTGACTCTTATGATAAGATTGTGGTTTATAGCCATACCATTCATACAAGTTATACCTTGCCAGACTTTGTAACTGATTTTGGTTATTTTTTTTCATTTTTTGTGCCTCTCTCCATGTATGTATTTACACATTTCTGTACAACAAAAAAGAAAGGAAAAGTTTATTAGAGAATGTTAATTTTGCCTGTGGTTATGAAGAACAGATTGTAGATTTACTTAAAGAAATAGTTTAGGACAAGGTGACTGTTTTTAATGAGAGGGAGACTAGCCTAGAATGGGCTGCACCATGAGAAAGGGAATGGGAGAAGACAACTATAAGAATCCAGAAAATGTATACAATAGGGAAGGAACTGCAAGTATGATGGTGAATTTGGCAAAAGACTAGGAAAAGTGAGGGAGTTTAGCTGAGACTGGTTACTCAGCATGGCGACTGAGGTTTCTGGAAATGCTTGGGAAGTCCAAGGCAATTTACAAAAGAGTAAAATTTAAGGCAGGGGTGGCGGGGGGAAGAAACAAGGTGGTAAGGATATTAGAAACTAAGAAACTTTGGGCAAAAGGCAAAATAATCATGTTTAGGGGAAGTGGAAAGATGACTGTGTGTCTGTGGGAATACATTTTCTTCCAAAACGTGGAAAGGAACCCAATAGCCCTGAGTCACACCATTACTCTCTAGGTATCAGCAGCAGGTATCTGTGAAACCTTTTTCAAAACAAACTATTGATGAAAAAGGCTAGTGTTAATCTTTTTTCAAATGGTGGAACTTCATTCTTCTTTTTAAATCTTGAGAAAGTAATGTATTTCAAAATTAAATTTGGAAAGTTTAGGGTGCTCAAGGAATGCTGAGCACCCTGAACTTTTTAATTTGATGAGGAATATTTAGCCTATATCCTGAGTGACAGATAGAGCATTACACCCCAATTTCATTTTTTTTAATTCTTGTCATATTTCCCTACCTAAATTGACAGTTGTATGCGACAGTATGTGAAGCAGAAGAGCTACAATCATATTGCAAATAAAGTGAAGAAATACATGATGTTTCTAAAAAAACAGATGCACCTCAAACACCCTTTATTTATGGACTTCAGATAATTATTTTTTTTTCTGAATGAAAGGGGCTGTGTTCTAAAAACTGGTTTCTAAACCACTCAGAAACCCTGCTAATAAGTCCAGCATCACTGATGAGGCTATTAACCAACTGCTTTAGTATACCACAATTCCTACAAACGTACTCTCACGAAAACTGAAAAATACTCTTGACTTGGCTCTGACTTTTATATAACAGTGATCTATTAGATACATGGTGGCAAATATTTTTTAAATCAGGATAGCATAAACCACTTCTAGTGAAATTAGCAGTAATCTCCCAAAACTAAAAGCCTGATTCTTTGGGGATGAAGTACAAATGCTCCAGTTCTGATAATCACTCTTTTAGATACTGTACAAATTCCTGAAAGAATCAAGTTCAGTTGTTTTTTTGTTGTTTTATAATTGATAAAATTTTACTCAGCTAACAGAAAGGCTTTGGAGAAGAACATGGAACAATGGATATTACCAGTGCTATGCAACAAACACAACAAATGTAGCAAAAAACCCTGGGTCACAACTTTGCTTTTATTGATATAACAAAGGCATTTAATACCACTGGTGGTGAAGGCTTGTGTACAACATTGAGATGTGGTTTTCTTAACTAAGCTACTAAAATCATTAGCTTATTTCATAAAAAGATGATGAGAAGAGACATAAATGAAAGAAAAAGGTGAATTATTTTTTTCCTGTTTTCTAGTGTGACCTCTCATCTCCTTTAGCTTTGTCAAACATGTTTGAACAACTGTAATACGGATAGTATTTACTATTCTTCAGCACCTATGTAAGATATGCAAGAAAAAATGTAGCTCTGGCAGTCCCTGCAGAGAGTCATTCAAATGTGGAAAAGGTGTGTTCACATAACCAATAAAGCAATATGTCAAATTCATTCCCAATACAATTTGGAAGTCAGTATTTTACACTCTTTAAGTTCAGTATCCTGAATTAGTCAATCTTTTATTTGATCTTTGAAATTACATATACTGTAATTTATTACAGTAATATGTTCAGAAGTGCTGAGTTAAGGCTATCAGAAAGCTGATTCCCACTCTGGAATTAATCACAAATTTCTGAAAAACCTATGGATGTATGGATTTCACTAGAGTAGGGTATGAAAGCAAGGAAAGGTTACTCTTGAAAAGATTTTGGAAGCGGAAAACAGATTGTAATGTTTTGTTGTTAGTTCATAATGAAAGAAGAGATCTCTGGAAGCATGATTTTCCCGTCAACTGCAACACAATGTTCTAGGAAGACTGGTTCTTTTTTCTCTCAGAAAGATTATGGGAAGAAAACAATTCTTGTTTTCAAATTCTCCAGCATGAGGGATTTGGGGGAAAGTTCAGCAGCAGAAGAAATATTAGAAGTTGGCACTCATAGCTTAAGCAGTTTAGCATACATAACATCGCCCCTGCAAAGGTACAGGAAGTGCTGCCAACTTCTATAGCAATATGATATGATACAACTGAGATTATTGATTTCATTCATAAAAGGCTAAAATCCAGATTAAAATGTTTGTGTAAGAATGATAACTACATTTAAAAAGTTCCTGAAATGCTTTTTCAAACTCTCAGAAAGCAGAGAGTAAGTAAACCCGACAAGATATTTAAGATTCCTTATAATACATATATGAGTAAATATAGCTGTATATATAATGATTCTGTTAATAAGAGTGTATATGTGTTTCAAATCTGTCATGCACTGAGTGGGACAGACATGTACCTTTAACAAAGGCTAACGCGAGAACCAGTACTATTTTATATAACTCATGTTGCTTACTAACCACAGCTTTTAGGTTTAATACTTAATACAAATAAACATGCCTCTGCTACAACCATACGATTTAACTCAGAGGCAATAGTTCCCATTTGCAAAGTGCTTAAAACCATTGATTCTTAAAGAACGTCTCTGTAATTAACTAAAGATTGTTTATCTTTGTTTTACAGAACTAAGGCAGAGAGGAAAAACGATTTATCCAGGCTTCCATAGTTAATCAATAATAGTTAATAAATTCAAAAATATATATTACTGTTCCTCGCTTACAATGCTAAAATAAATGTACTATACCACCAGTATAATCATCATCAATGCCAAACAAAACAATGAAAAAATACTGCTGATATACTAGAATTGAATCTGACGATGTCTTTACATGCTTCTTTCTTCACAGAACACAGTAAAACAACCCTGATTAAATAGTTACTCCTGTTGGTATCATTTGCAAGTGCAGTAGCAAAAGTGAAATCTAGGGGGATGTGTCTAAGAGAAAAAAACAGCAGTTTCCTTTAACACCAAACCTGCATAAAAAAGCAGCATCGTACATAAAAGCTTTAGCCAGGAAAGGCTAAATATCAAGACTGTCCTCATTCAACCATGTGTCCCAATCATTGAGCTTCCTTTCTTCCTCTGAACAAATTAAATTTATATTCTTCAATACACAAATACAGAGTTTCAACAGGGGATATGGCAAAATACTCTTGCGTGCAATATCCTATATCTTGGTGTTTAATAACTGCCAAATTGTGTATTAATTATATGAACATGAACAATTTTAATGAACAATTTTCTTGAAGGTCAGGTCCCACAGAAGAGAGAACAGAATTTCACATACCACCAGATACATTAGTTTCCCTAGACAAAATCTTGATCCTGCAGACTTTTGTCATGAATGCCCTTAGTTATTTTGGAATCTGGTTAAATTCAAGTGAAACCATTTCCAAGAAACATTTAATCACATGAGCTTTTGTAAAATGTCTGGAAATGGCCTCACAGTAGCAAAGTGGTGACTGACATCCCAGTGAGGATGAAGGCAAAGTTACTGTGATGGTCATTCCAACTGTCTAAATAAGCTAGCTCCCTTTTTCCTTTTTTTTTTTCTTTTTTTTTCTTTCCTTTTTTTTTTTTTTTTTAAGTGGTCTCCTTTGGGAAATTTTATTAAAAGGTGAAGTTGACAGATGGCCCTGCCTCCCTTCTGCAGGTAATGAATGTTGTTTTATTGACCTTCTTATGACCAATGATTCAGGCTTGGCTGCCTCTAACACAGGGAACAAATGGGATGTACTCTATTGAAATTCTACACTTCACAATTTCTGAACTTCTAAAAGTGTAATTTCATACAGGATGGCCTTAGGCTGCTTTTTTAAAAATTGTTGTCTGCAAATTGAATTTACTAATAATTTGCCTCTCTCACAATCCTTTAGGAAATCCATAAAATGAGAAATAAATGGCAAAGCAGAAAAAGAATGATCGTGAGGCACGGAAAATATCACTATATCACAGATTCCTAGAGATATAAAAGAGAAAGCCAGAAAAAATAATCTTCTTTATAGTCCTCAGATTTGCCAAAGGAAAATGTTGAAGAGAACTCTCCTAGAAAAAAGATGCAAGAAAGCTGCTTAGTCCTTGTGCCTGATATGTAACATCTCTGATTATGGAAACATAGAGAAAGAGACTCTAGATCCATCAAGCAACAGCTCATTGCGCAACAGTAAAGGGATTTATTTTCCTGAAACTGCCTGTAAATAATCTACTAACATTAATGAACATTAAATATAATTGCTGAGGAGTAAAATACTCTCTAAAAAGAACTTTTGTCACAAGACAAGCCCAATTCAGAAACAAGTAATTTCAATAGGTATTAGAAAAAACAATTTCAAGGTAACTTCATCTTTACAGGCAAACTTTCCTGAATGCTACTAGGTAATGTTTGACTTGATGTTTTGAATTAGACTCCATTTGTCATCAAGGTCATTTCTAATACTGTAATCTCAGCAACAAAGAAAAGGATTTATCTGGGATGATGTAGTTTGCTGGTTAAAACTACTTGGGTTTTGTGAGGCTTCATGTATTATTTAAATTACCAGGTCCTATATTTTAAAACTCTTAGAGTTATCTTAGCATCTACCTCAGACAAATATCTGAAAGCACAGAATTGTTGTCATACTTTCTCTCTCCAAATGGAAAATTAGCAGTTTAACTTCCAAAATAACAAAAGCAAACAGAAGCAAATTTTAAATGTCTCTCTAAATCCATCTCAATTCTCAACTTTTAACTTTGTATATTCAAAATTATAGCAGCTTACTGGCATCCATAGGATGTATTTGCACAACAAAGATTCCTTCCAACAAAAACTCAGCAGACACCTTATATTGTGATTGACAAACCCAGTAAGTAAAAATTCCTGAACGTACTCAACATAAACAATTCGGGGGTGGTTTCTGTAACATCGGGCAGAGCATGCAGAAATAACAAGGACCCAATAGCACATGTCTGCTCTAAGAATATTCCCACCCAGGCACAGCTACCAGGTGTACTCAGATGCTGGAAATCACTCAAGTTAACTGTGGCTCAAAGGTACAGCTACAAAATTTCTTACGCTAAATTAGAATTTCTAATGGAAAACCAAGCCAAGCAAAACCAGAACCAACTCCTTCTAAAGGAATAACAGGTTACAGCAACATTATTAAATTAAAAAGACCTAAATAGACCTAAATACTAGCACATGATCATTCACGTTGTTGTTAGCACAGTCCTAGCCACAGTTTTGACCCAAGCCAAATAGCAGTCTCCAAAGTGCGACTCCACACATCTCAGGGGTTAGTCCAGGCCACGGAACATTCCCAGCAGGTACCTTCAATGTGGTCACCCTGCTTTAGAGACAGAAAAGAGCTTAGATTTATGGAAGAAGCCATACCATACCAGCTGGTCTCAACGGCAGAGAACAGCTACAGAAACTGTTTTCTGGCACATTTTAATGTACTAATATAGTGGTAATCAGAGGTAATAGGAACTTTGAGGAATTATAAGAGAGAAAAGTGCTGGGATCCATTGTTTCTTCTTTACAAGTCATCCTTAATTAAACAACAAAGGCTATTTAATTAAAGCTTTGATGGTCTGCACTGTCAATCTTTAACACAGCTTTTAGCCTTGATGTTTGCTACTTCAGTTTTTACTGTCCAGCTTCCTTTCCTTTCAAAGAAAAATGGATGAAAGAATCTGTAGTGAAATCATGCAAAAAAGATGCCTCTCTTTTGTAATCAAGAGCAACTCCATCCTGGATTTTTACATCAAAACAGTCATCTTAAGTTTCACTCAGCAATCAGCTGGAGCACAGAGACGAGGAATAATGCGATTTATATAAAACTTCTTAATTAACAAATTCACAATAGTTTTCAACTCTTCTGAATTTTTCTTAAAGTACAGCATCTCAGTAGACCAGAATATGTTAAGCAAGGCTTGCAAGGCTTGAGAAAATGGATGTGATTTTATAGCTGCCAAGTATGTTTTGCAAATGCCCTGAGCAGATCCTCCTTGATGTCTCTATTCTCCAGATGTTCACTGGGACAGGACCTGGGCATTGCTCTGTGGGAGCTCTGCCTGCAAGACCTGACCTGTCAGCAAAACGGGAAATGACAGCAGCAAACACACTGCCCCTTGGCAGGTAATGCTGATGCTTTTGATGACCAGGGACATGCCACAGTACTTCTCAGTCAAGTGAGCAGATCCATCCATGCAACTGCAAAAAAAACAACTAGGCAGCTGGGTAACTCTGCTCTTCTCTGAGCTCCTGGACTATGAGCGGCAGCACAGCGTCCAGGAGAAACAGCCAGTTTACAGGTACAACTTGCTTAAAACGTAACTTGTTCTTCCGCTTACCTGATTTAAGAAGATTTCATTGCAACCAAGCTGTTTTAGAATTACAATACACTATGCTATTTTCCTTGTATACTAATATACCACACAGCTTAGTGTGATTATTATGTGTGTACCCAAAGTATGACCAGTTTAAAAGTGGAATTAACAGTGCTCTTAGTTCAGCAAAACAGTACATGGGAAAAAAAGCATTAAAAGTGTTTCCTTTACTTCTTAATTCATGATCAATATACATTTTATGCTTTCATTTACCAAAGCACTGTAAAAGTGAATTACCACTGATATTCATCATAAATTGCTTTCCCTAATAATGATATACTATATCCTGCATGATAAAGAAAAAGCATTCATGAAAAGTCATCTAGGAACTAAAGCAAATTGTTTGTTTCATAGAAAACTGTAATATCACACACACAAAACATTCTCAGCTATGAAATTAACTATCTAATTTAAAGTCTCAGTCAAGAAACAAATTCATTTTGCTATGTCTGTGCAAAAGACAAACGAATCCACATGAATCATTAAAACACAGTATGATACAGTACTGCCTGGTTCTAGTTGATATTCACCATAAATCAATAGTAGTAGTCTTATTCATATACCTTCAGTGAGTTTGAATCCAATGAATACAATATTTCTATGTGGGATACACAGGATAATTTATGCGAGTATTCTAAATTTAACAGATCTGTTTCCTTTGCATTCTGTCAAATCCAGGAAAGATAGATAACTGCGATCAATAAAGTAAGATTAGCTCTATTCAATACCAAGAAATTTTCAATACCACAGTCCAGAAGATTAATATCTGGAGATTATTCCAGCAGTATGACAAAACCAAAGTACCAGATGCCAAGTTCTAAATAAGGACAGCAGCGTGCTTTCTGCATTACTGCTTCTGTTGCTGTTGATTCTTGTGAATGACAAACTTCCACAGATTCATTTAGTTTCATTACATATGTGAACTTACAAAGCATTTATTAACATGTGTATCTGTGTGAATTGTTGTGTACCTTTTTAGTCACTCACAATTGTGCACTCTGTGCTGTTCAAAAAGTCTGTCCATTTTCTAAACATTTTCAAAAGCAATTCCCCATATTCTGTGTATACAATATACAAGCTATATTTATCTACCAACTATACAAAGCAGACAGCAAACATACTTGCATATTTTTCTATGACTAAACTAGCAGATAAGTTTTTTCTTAATAAAAATTGCTTTGTCAATTCACGTGCTCCACCTTAAGAAAAGGTTGTTTATTTAAAGAACATAAAACTAGAAAAATGTACCCTTAGTCTTCATGATACTACTTCCTTTTTTAAACTGAACTGGAAATAAATTACAAAAGTGTATGTAAAAAAAGAAAGAGACAAAATGGGAATTAGTCACTTTCTCAATAAAGTTCTTATCTGGTTTACAAGTGACTAAGCCCTTTTCACTTGAAATAATACTTCAGTTCACATCAGTGCCTTCAATTTCTGGCACTTAAATCTACCTATGTACCAGAGATACAGAAAGTAGATGCTTTCGTTTTATTTTATCTACTTTTTTACTTTCCTTAGAAAAAAATAATATGAATAGTTGCACTTATTTTCTTTATATTAGTGTCTAAATAACTATATAGATTCTGCCTGTCTTTTGAAAGTTGATTGCCTCAGTGTACTGTATTAACGCTTATTAGAACAATCTTCAGTCAATAAGTATTTGATTAGAATTGAGTAAAGAGTATATAAACAATTTTAGGAAAACACTCTTAGGCACTAAAAGGACATTGAAATACTTTACAAAGAGCCATTTTGCAGAACCTCCCTCCACAGGATATTTCATATGGTGTCCTATGCAATCTGTATAAAAGCTACGAAAATTTGATTCAAAATAACTAAATTTGATATTTTTAAATATTATTCTATATTTACTAACAAATATTACCCAAAGAAATTTTAAAACTACTCTGCAGAGAAATATTTATTTTATGAAAATATCTGTATTTACATTACTTAGAATTTTGAAAGTGTTGTACTGTGTGAGGCATTTAAGAAACAAGGTAATATATATATTATTAATAAGTAATGGTATACGTGCATACACAATACATGAAGAAGTCCCTTCTGCAGACTTCATCCACATGAACATAATTTAGTCATCTAAATAAGTCCCACTGAAGGGAGTCCAGATAAATAATGTTTAATATTATAAGAATAGCAAGACAAAGTTTAGAGGGAACATTGCAATTTTATTCAAGTATTAAATGAGCATCCTGTCACCTTAGAACTACAAAAACTTATCAAACCTATTTAGTACTTACCTGGGGATCTACAGAGAGTCTGCTAGCAAAGATAATAACCAGAGTATTACTGATATATTGACTGGTCTCCTACTCACACTTGCGAAAAAAGTTTTCTCCCTCACTGTTTGTCACACCTGGACGTCTAGGCCTTTGGCATAAACAGAAAATACAAATACCAAAAACCTTTAGAAATAGTATCTATTTCATATAATAATTTTAATATATTGCTGCTAGCATACATCATATTTAAAATGCCATAATATTTGAGTAGTTTTAGACAATGAAAAGTAGTTTGAAATCTTTCGAAGCATGAAGCTCAGCAAAGTTGTTTCCTACTGTTATCCAACAGATTAAATCTGCAGACAGGCAGATGGAAGGATTTGTTTTTTGAAATACTGTTCCATTTTTGCTTCTAATGATTGCAGTGCTATCAAGTTCTACTTTTAAAGTTTTTTAAAAAATATTAGTTACCAAAATTATTAATCTATAGTGGCATAACTTCTGGCAGAGGGGCCATGTTACTAACTTTTACTGAAGTCCCAGTGCTCTAAAAAAAGTAAGAACTATGCAAGTGTAACAAGACTTAATTTTTGTGAAGCATGGATTTTAATGCATGTAGTCTTATTACTTCTGCTTAAGTTTAAATAAAACTTTAAATTATCCCTTTGAAGCAAGCAAAACATAAACACAGGTTTAAGTGTTTTGCTGATTCAGCAGCTGTTCAAGTGTGTGTAGTTTTCTCTGTTACAATCCTGATAATGAAGTCTTTTTGCGAAGATAAAATAATTATGGTATTTACTGAATAAACAGTATGTAGGGTACTATTCATCCCGTATTATTACACATCTCTAGTAATAAGAACTACTGTACTGTGAAACTATCCTCCCCCTTCTATTTTCCTTACAAGACTAACATGGTGATTCTTTCAGTCACTGCACCGCAAAAGTGGTTTCACATTGAAGGTTGATGACTACTCTTTTTCTCCCAGCATAAAGAAGGATATGACAGTGTATACGCTCAACTTTAAAGAGAGCGAGGGGAAGCAGACAAGCCAAGGGGAGCAGTTTTATATGCACATCTCCATCCAGATGCAGGCTGTTGATGAGAAGTTGTGAGGGGAAACTATGACCCTTTGCTTACTCAAGTTCTGCTTCAACTTCTAGCATCATCCACCCCCTGCTCCAGAAGGACTGAAAACTTCCCAAAAACCAGATAAAGAAAATTAAGCGTCTACTTGGAAATTCCTGTCATTTTATGTCTTATACTTGTCTATGCAAACAACCCATTAAATGTTTATTTAAAGAGAAAATTGGGACTAGGAAACAATGCATATGTCTGCTGTGGTCAGTATAATTGCTATTGCACATATTAAACAGTAGAATGATATTTGAATGAATTGACAGAACCTGTTTAAACTTCTCCCAGAGAAAGAACGTTCACTTACAGGGCAAGTGTTTCAGGAAAGCACCTCTAGCGGATACTGCATAAATACAACTGTAGTTACTAAAAAGCAAAACTAGATGAGCTCTTCTGGGCTATAGAAATCTACTTCATTTATGGAGGTCGGTAACAACAGCTAGGCACCATTTTAGGTGACCACAAATATTCTGATGAAGTATTTCAGAAAGAGAAATCACATTTAAAATCTGTGGCTCAATCCACTCATACACAAGCTGTCATATCAATATGAACAGGCAGATGCACAGAGTCACAGAATGGTTTGGGTTGGAAGGGACCTTAAAGATCACCTAGTTCCAACCCCCGTACCCTGGGCAGGGACACCTCCCACTAGACCAGGCTGCTCAAAGCCCCATCCAGCCTGGCCTTGAACACTTCCAGGGATGGGGCATCCACAACTGCCCTGGGCAACCTTTTGCAGTGTCTCACCATCCTTACACTAAAGAATTTCTTCCTGAGGCAGGGGCTTTTTCATGAAGACAACTTTTGTGTAGTTTACAGTTTTCTTAAAAGGAGAACAGTTTGACAATCAAATGTGATTGAAGATACTTGTCATATTTCTAATGTAAAAGCTGTCTAGTGCTATGCTTGAACATAATTTTATTAAATAATTTGTATATTCAAGAGTAGCATTGAGAAATGCAGCAGATTTACATTCTCAACTGTTTACTATTTCACTTAACAGTAATTGATATAATTTTTATGTTATTCAAGGTGGATGAGTGTTGCCCTTGAGTAAAATTCAAATCTAGACTACAATCCATTAAGTTTACAGTAGCAGAAAATAATAAATATATGCTTTAGTAACAATTTTTATTATATGTTCTGTTTGTTGGAAAATGAAAAGAAAGCAGATTAAAAGATTATTGAGTTAGCTGAACATCAAGATATTTTTCAGGGTGGGTTTTTTTTTCTGAAGGTAGATGATATTTCATCTGCTATTTTTACTTTAAACTTACTGAAGATTTAAGGCATAATAGTCAAATATGGGGCCATATATCAAAAAGCTTATTTAATAGTCAAGCTCCAAACTCTCAAAAAGTATCTTCAAAAAGACATAATGAATTGAGAATTGTTATTTATTTCACTTAATGTGGTTTTTTCACCTTATTTTGAGCAACTATGGGGTTTTTTTTTCCTGCATATATGAGGAATGGCATTTTTCTGTTTTAAAAGATTAGAACTAGTAAGATTCTAACGTATCTATTTGATTCATAGAGTGAAGGCTTTAAGAAAAATACTGAGTATCACTCAACTCACAACCCAGCCATAAGGTCTGGAGCACTATATCTATAATAGGATTCAAAACATATTCCAATCACAGAGAAAATAATCACCCACCGGTATTCAGCTCTTACCATCAGAAAGAATGCTTTTGCAGGAATAGGTTGTACTGAGCCAGTTATATCATACGGCATACTTGGCTCAGTTTCATATAGATTTTGACATCAAAACAAGCACTAGTTGCAGTGTCTTGATATATGCAGTCATTTGGTACTTCTTCATGATACGTGCCACAGATTATCAAGCATCGCATAGGCCTTTTGATTTGCCACAGATTATCAAGCATCGCATAGGCCTTTTAAGATGACTTATAGCAAATGACCACAAAAGTAAGAAAGAGAAGCCAGTAATACTTTTATCTCAATGTGAAACATGAAAGGTCATGAAATATGTATTGTCATAGACGCAAATCAGGAGAATCTCTCTGAACTTGATTTCCAAAATACAAGATGTCCTATGCTGCTTGCTAAATTGATGACTAGGAAAAGACAAAATCTATTTAAAATTCATGTCCTGCACAGTCAATCAAGTCATAAGCAATACCTTCTTTTTTCAGGCAGAAAAAGGAATTTTAAGGGCATCACTGAAGTATGAATTTCATTTTTCCTTGTCTTAGATATCCCAATAGGCTCTAGAATTGAACTATGCAGTACAAAATATATGCATATATATGAACATTCATCTGTCTTATGTGTTACAAATCTGATTCTCTGTGAGACTGAATAAATGGATTCTTTTCCAGCACCTCTTTTTCCTTTCTAGCTTGGCTTGTATCACATACGGAATGTTCACTCACTTGTATTACAGCTTATATTTATTAGGCAGTATTATTAATACTTTTAAAAAAATATCAGTATATCAAAAAAATCTGAAGTGTTTTGAAAAAAACTTTTTGAAAGGATCATACTTATTTCTCTCAAACAATAAACAAAGAATACATGCCTGTTGAATGAAATAGTTTTAACAAAATAAAAGTCGGGTGGTGTTTGGCAGATTGAGTTTCAAACAATAAAGCCTGAACTATATCCATTCTGTTCCCTTGTCTCAGGTTTCTTTAATCTAATATGTGTAACTTCCACCAGTTAACAAGTCTCTGTGCAGAACAGGTCACTTTGCAGTACACTTGGAACTTGATGCATTTCACCAATCTTTCAAAGAAGTAAAGTTTATGATTCTAGTTGTGAACCACATCACACGGCTCTTGAAGCCTCATCATTGTGTTTGGTTTTTCATTTCTCCCTATGTTTCTGAAGGCAAAAAGGCATGCCACTTCTCAAGATCGTTCTAAAGGCACCATCATTTGAAGCACAATCCTTGAGAAGGTAAGATGATAAGCCGTCCCTTTTATACAACTCACACATTTCTTGTACTACTTTCTGCTCATCTTATATACAAGTGCTGGTATACTTGTAAATGCATGTACAAATACGTAAATGTCTACGCACACTTACAGTTAATGGCAAATAGAAAGATATCTGATTCCAAATATGATATTCAGACAGATTTGTTTAGCCTTTACTTAGAAGTTACACTTCATCCTGTGATTACAAGGAGAATGTAATCACTGCATCAATGTCATCGGAAACAGAAGAAAGATGTAGTGTATAGTGAAGAGTTCACTAAAAAAAAAATAAAAAAAACTTCTATAATCTCATTTAAATCATATTTTTAGAAGATACATGATGAAACTAGTATTTTAACTAGCAAATTAATTCTGATTATAGTTAAAAGACTGTAACTTCACAGAAACTAGAATAAAATCTGGTTTGAATGGAAGACAATAAGCCAACCACAGATTTGGCTGTCCATTCCTTTGTTGCTACCAAAATAAAGCTTAAATATCACACTTTAATCCAATAATGATTTAAATAGAGTATGACATTTAAAAAGCAGGCCAATAGATATTTAAAGGGAGACTCTCTAGAAAAGTGTGTTTAATTAAGGTGGGATAAATAGTTAAATATGTTGCCTTAATATCGATTTATTGAAAGCTTCACCAGCTAAAGTACTATTGCAGTATCCATGTATTGCTTTATTTTGCATTCCTTACGAAAAAGACAGTGGGAACAGGATGGGCTTATAAAAGAAAAAATCAGCAACCTAAAATTTTCATTAAATCATATTTGAAGAGCTATTTTACTGTAACTACTTTACATCAGCTTAGTCTTTCCTTATGTCGTGGTTTAACTGCAGCTGGCAACTAGGACCACGCACTTGCTCACTCACTCCCCCCAGCTGGGCTAGGGGAGAGAATCAGAAGAGTGAAAGTGAGAAAACTCGTGGGTTCATATAAAGACAGTTTAATAGCTAAAAACAAAAGCCGCACACACGGGCAAAACAAAACAAAGAATTCATTCACTACTTTCCATTGGCAGACAGATGTTCAGCCATCTCCAGGAAAGCAGGGCTCCATCCCATGTAATGGTTACTTGGGAAGACAAACGTCATCGCTCTGAACATCCCCCCTCCCCTTCTTCCCCCAGCTTTACATGCTGAGCATGATGTCATATGGTATGGAATATCCATTTGGTCAGTTGGAGTTAGCTGTCCCAGCTGTGTCTCCTCCCAGCTCCTTGTGCACCCCCAGCCTACTCACTGGTGAGGTGGTGCGAGGAGGAGAAAAGGCCTTGAATGTGCAACCACAGCTCAGCAATAACTAAAACATCCCTGTGCTATCAACACTGTTTTCATCACGAATCCAATACATAGCCCCACACTAGCTACTATGAAGAAAATTAATTCTACCCCAGCCAAAACCAGCACACCTTACATATGGAATGTCTATTTATGCAATGGGGGGCCAAGGGGAAGGGAGCGTTGCTGCAGCACACTCCCTCCGGCGCTCATGGGAGGAGAATTCTTCACAGACCTGAGAAAACAGTTTCAACACCATTATAAGTTTTTGCAGAGATTTATTCCAGACTAACTCTATCCTAGTTTGGTGGACCAACTACTTATGAACAGTTGAACAGCAGTTTAATCTGGTCAGCGTCTGAAAATAGTTTGCACGCTTTAGGAAGGGCAAAGAAAAGCTCTGTACATGTGGGCAATAGGGAGAATCACCTCAGAAGTGCGCTCCTGATCCAAACTAAAATGTTCACATGTATATTAAGTACCTTTTTCAAAGCAAAGTGGTATTTAATCTTAATACAGCAGAGAAGATAAAAAGTAGCTGAACTAATGTATTTTTAAAATACTTCATTTCTTTTGCTACCATGGGCCTCCCCAGCACAACAAAACTGGCTAGTGGACCTCACTGAAAAGAGGTATGAGATTTTCAACACATTTCAGATTTATATGCTTTACCTTTACAGATTTTTTTAATAGAGGTTAACAGAAGTCTTTCTACTGTCTACATTCTACACAACTATTCACAAGTCCTCTTGAAACTATGTGCTTTTTGATCAACTGCAATTGGACACATCATGAAATTAATTTAATAAGTCTGTAATACTTTTCAAAGTATACAAGCATCCTGACAAGTGTGTTTTACATCCTTCAGTTATGGGGAGAATATCCAAAAGTCCTCCACGTACTTTTTTTTTTTATTATTATTTAAGTATTTCAGATCTTTTAAATTCAAATAATGGAAGCACAAACCCAGTTCAAAAATATTCTAACTTATCATACCATTTTCAAGGAATCTGCATATGTTTTCACTTTCTGCGGGAAAGAAAAAGAATGGCAACCTTATTCTAAGAATGATAAATTAATGAGTAGAACACAGTCTGTTCTTGATCCATACGATACCATTTTTCACACACTTGCCTTTTATATGGCTGGCTAGAAACAGAATTACTTAATTAGAAGAAGAACGAAAATCCTCATGAAGAACTCAAAAGACTGGTATCCCTTGTTTCACCTTTGAAAAGATACATGATAATTTTGTATTTAAAAATGAAAGTGAAAAGGGCAAAATATGCCCATTAAAGTTTCATGCAGTAATTTTCCTACACTAGGAAGTGTTCGGGGATGAGATGTCATACTGATTCCATCAAGTGATGTACTCTGTGGCACAGTGAACTACTTGGGCACAGAGATGCTAAGTAGGATCCATATGGTATACAGGCCATGTACTGATTCTCTCATATAAATTAATTTCACCTCATTGAAAGAGTGGATGAAGTCTGCAATTTGGCTGCTTAAAAGCAAAACAACTAGATGTTTCCTCACTGTCTCATGCAGGCTTACTAGAGAGTACCCTGAGAACTTGGACTACCCCAGTTCCCTCTGCCAAATGTTATGCCCTGGATCATAGAAATACTATCTTTAGGCTTCTTGGAGTGGACAGGTCATGTCTACGTGACACTTCAGCTTGAATGCTCCATAGCATAACAGCTATCCCATACTGCTTATCATCCCTCAAAATACAAGCCCCTGTAAAATCATCCTTTAGCTTATCTGCACATCACACTTCACTGTCAAACGGGCAAGTAATTAGTCCTGCTTTCTTTCCATGGACTTCTATCCCTCAAATTCTTTAATGAAAAGGACTAGAAATCCCTTTCCGTCTCTCTAGTTGGCCCAGCTGGCAGGATAAATGAGAAACTCCTCCATAATCCTCCATAGATCCCCGATCAGGTCGCCAGCAGCTCTGTTTCTTGAGATCTGGTCTGGATGTTGCTGGCAAAGTTCCCTAAGCTTTCCAAAGCTCTGCTAATCAGAGAGGTACCTACGGAAGTGAAGATACCAAACATATGCATTCTCACTAGTAGCTAGAGATGCCCAATACACTCCAGAGTTGTCCAGATCTGACCTCAGGAGACATCTGCAGTCTAAGGTCAAATGTGTGTGTCTGGATGAGTTGGACATACTCATTCTTTATCTCCTTAGGAAAAAGCTTTTATCACAATGTCATACAGCTATTGTGTACACCAAGGACATAAGGGACCTATGGCCATTGTGAGTGCGCAATGTCTTCTCAGTAGACCACAACCTGGGCTGCAGATGAAAGGGTTTGAACAAGAATGAGCAAGAGGAGTCGCAGGGTGAGGGCTGGTGGGGCTGGCTGTTGCAAGAGATATCTTACTGCTGCCACTTCCCTGGCATGTCAGCTACTCGCCGAGAGGACCAGCTC
>VYZM01009778.1:0-15770 GCA_013398915.1 Dromas ardeola
TGATTCTATGATTCTACATGTGCTACCTTAGGAAAGGTGGTCTTGGGGAATACACATGAGATAAATCTGACTGAACTTTGATTAGGGAACCACTAAATAGTTCCAGCAACCTCTGCAGTGGAAGGAGATGATGAAAAGCTGAGAGGGAACTTCTGGATTTAAGCTGGGCTGTGAAAGAGTGAAACAATTCCTTGACTCGTGGTGTTATATGGTCTCATAACTAGAGAAATGCAGGTCTTGTCAATGCAATGCAGTTCGGTGGCTGCAAGAACAACTCTTAGTTTTAACATTTCCTCACTTCCCACTGATTAGCTAAGGAATGTTAATGTTTCTACCAAAGCTTTCACATGTAATTCATATGCCGTTGAAAAGTACTTTGACACCCTAACTTTTTGAGCAAAAATAGATTAAAAAGAAGACTTCAGACCATTTTGCAACATGGTATGTGAGGTTATTTGTGAAGTGTTCTCTGGATAAGAAATTCTCCTGTCGGTACAGAGTCAATTATTCTTCACTGTTGGCTGCTAGGCATGCTCAGTGTCATGAAACTGTAGCAATAAATAGATTTTTTAGGAACCAAGATGTACCAAGAGCCTCAGAATGACCTGCAGTTATATGCCTTTAACTTATTACTTCTGCAATAATAATATTTTGTTAAAGATTGTATGTGACCTTAGCCTTTCTTTTAATGTAAGTGCAGGAAAATTTAAGCTCATTTATAAGATACCTGAAATAATATAATGCTCAAGAGCAAATACAGATATGAACTTACAGCACACTGAGGGACAATGAGCGAGCCCAGGTTAGCTTGTAAATAAAAGCCTGTGAAAGGGGAGCAGAAAAACCAAAGATGTAAAAGACGGAGCAAAAAAAAACCAAACCCCAAACAGTCTGAAAAAGCATTTTGTTTAGGACAATGATGAAGGCTAGAAAGAACCTTTGAGCTATGTACTGCCAGGAAAAGGTGCTTGGAACCACTAGCAAAGATTGAATTTTGCTGAGTTTGGGAAACAGAACTTTTGAAATTGTTGTAAATACTTTTGCAGCATTGCATGGGAGCAACATCTGCCTCTTGGCAGTCTCAGTTTCTACCTTCAAGAAATTGAATTTAATTTTTTTTTTTGGCTAGCTGTTCTTGTCTAAAACATGCTCAGGCTAGTGAGAAATCGTCAGCTGAATTTACCTGTGATAAATAATTCCAACTACAATATTTAAAAGATAGACTTTTACTGAGGGTGGAAAATTATATCCAAAACCCATGTTATCACATTTCAAATGAAATGATTTGAGAAGATGTCAGTAGTGTTGAACATTTTTAACAAAGAAAATAAGGTGTTTTGCATTTGTATTAAAAATAGGGTCCGGCCATCGTCATAAAAAATACCATGTGAAATACATCTTTGATCCAGCTCAGCATTTTTATCCAAGAAAATTTTGATAAAATCTTTTGCCCAGTTTATAAAACATCTGGCAATATTTTTGAACTACTGGTCTGAAGAATAAGTCTTAGCTTTGAGGCACCATCACTAGTGGGAAATATTTGTAAACCTCTATACATCTCTTCTGAACTGAAATACTTTCAGTCTTCCCCTTCCCATTTGCCTTTCCCAGTAGGTTGCTGAGCATGATTATTCTCAAGAAGTCTGCATTTTGGGGCCTGTTTCCAGTCTAAGTGCAGCAGTTTGATTTCAGATAGGACACTCAAGTGATCGGATAAGACTGAATAATTTTTCTGTTTTCCAGCTATGGGCACCTGACCAACTGTTATGGAGAACCACATTTCATATGTATCTTCTTACTGTGAAATGACAAGAAACCAGCAAATATTGCAGAATAATTGGGATGAATGAGATTTTATTACTAATCTTTCTTATTATGGTGGCATCTGCAGACCCACCAAGACTGAGACTCAGTTCTGTGCAAACACACAATATTTTGTATTTCTTGTATCTGAATATTTTGTATTTCTTGTATCAGCTGATTGTCATCAGACCTGGAGAGCCGAATTATATACCTTTTAAAGGACTGTTCCTAATCCAAAGCTCATTAAACTCAGTAGAATTACTCCTATGTAAGTTTAGTTGATTTTGACTTAAGTTTATGATGAAAGTCCAGCTTTGCTATCTATGCTCTGAGTTGAAAGCCGCACATGTCCTTAATGCAGTGAATGTCTTCTCCCAGCCTCCTCCAAGCTGCTCTTCCTTAGCTTTTAGCACTACAGAAAGCAGCTCACAGGTCATAGGATCTGAAGACCCAGAAGGATTTGGGAACTACCAAATACTGACCTCTGTGACACGCAAACCACCTGCAGCTTAGTTATTTTTGTAAGCTACCTCGGCAGTCTGTCTGTTCAGAGTCATGCTCAGAGGTATGGATACCAATGACCCCGTGAGATGCTAATGACGCTAACCTTAGCATCTGGAGAAGAATTGCTGGCATGAAATGGAGAAGCCAAACCTAAAAATGGACCTGGCAATTTTGCATGTAGCTAGAAAGATCACTGCTAGTTAAACTAGAAGAAAGTCAAGTCATTTAATTTTCCCACAGCAATCTGTGAATGTCCCCCTCTATCCTTTACACTGTTGCCTAACTATGGCTGGATTACTGAGAGGGGAGAGAATGGACCGCTAAATATTTCGCACGTGGGAATATATGGCATATGTTTCAACTCTGTATCCATGTATGTATGTGCATCTCTTGCAGACGTAAGGTTAGTAGTTGTCAGTTACTCACAGACACATTTGTATCTTTTATCACTATTCACATCATCTTGAAATTTAAAGCCTGGAAAGAATGTATTTTGTAACAGCAAACATCCTTCCAGCTCCAGGTGCAGAGGAGCGTGTCCAGGAATGCTCCAGGCTAAGTGGTTTTGAAACTGCAGTTTTGTTGCCTTGGAAAAAAAGGACTGACCATTGTTTAAGGGAGTTGGCTAGAAGTCGTCTTTGGTTCCTGCATGTGGTGTAACTCTGGGCAAGTCGGAGGGAACCTGTCTCCTGTGTAGAATATGAGAAGGAGCGGGGAAGTCACACAGTGATTCGTACGACTTCACTCAGTACTAGCCCTAGGTGATATTTCAGATTTTTCACAATTTAAAAAACGTTATGATCAGCACAGCGCAAGGCTGTTTCCTCCATTGGTATATAGTTCCAGAGTTAGCCAAAAAGTGCTGTATGTTGAAGAAGGAGCCTGGGAGAAATCACACATTCACAACACTCAGCTGATGTCAGAGGAGCTACACTGATTTACTCTTGCTGAGTAGCCAGCCAGTTTCCTTGCAAGTCACTTATCCCAGACGTAGTGCTGTGGAATGAGTGAAGTAGGAGCCAGTTGGGTTTTCCTCCTTCCCTCCCCTGCCCCTCCCTGACCTTTAAAGAGGCTAGTAGTAATACTTATTTTTATCACCTACCTTGTTTTCCTGAAATAGAAACTAAATTCATAGTGATTTTATCTGAAAGTATTTTTTTTTTCATTCTTCTCTTGAAGTCATTATATTGCCATATATAGCATTGCCAAATAATTACCTGTCATTTATTTGGAAAAAAAAAAACGAAACAACAACTTGTGAAAGATTAACCCCAGTTATTACTGTTGTCTCCTTGCCAGAAGTTTTTACCACCTCAGTTATTGTATGGCTATGGAAATAGCATTGGGATTAGGTGCATTTGAGGGTGTGAAGGCATCTGCATGGGAAAGAGAAAAAGCAGGGGCAAGTCAAGAGAGCAGACAGCTACCTGAAGTGAATCTTACACTAATAGATGAAATCTGAATTAGTTCAGAAAATTATTTGTTGTTAGGGTTCTCTGTTTCTGTACTTGTCCCATGTGTCCAATTCAGTGTGTGTCCTCAGGGAGCAGAAACATCCACTAAGGGAGAAACGGGTAGTATGGGAATGGCTGAAAATGACCATCCAAGGGCAAACTGGTGACCAGTCATGAAAATTGCAATTGGGAGAACAGTTTCTTGCTTACAGCTCTGTTTGAAAAGCCATTTTATAATAGAAAAGATTAGTTTCCATGCTTTTTTGTAGAGTTATTGCTGAAAGCCACACTATCTCTATTATAGTTCTGAAGTATCTTGGTTTTGGAATTTCTGCCCCCAAACCTACTTTTCTTAGAGAATTTAGATGTATATATTTACAAAATATTTATATTTGGAAAGGGTCTGTACTTGACCAGATCTAAAAAGTATAGTACAGTCGATTGTATTTATGAATATTATTCCTTAGCTTATTGCCTCAGGAAAAGTTCATATAGCATCATTAGCAACCTTCTCCCTTTCTGATGTTTTTTCAGAATAATAATAATTTAAGTTTTCTAGCTTACATATGGTAAATTTCTGAAGATGGACTTTCTTTGCCTGCAGGAAGTGGCTCTGACAATGCTGCTAATAAAAGGCAGAACATCATTGGAAGTAACACTGACCTAAATTCAACTTTGAAAAGAGCTTCAGTCAGTAAGAAATATCAAATAAATGAAGGCTTGCATGTGGCCTGCTCGGTTAGTTGTAACGTCATCTGGAATATTGCATCTTCAGCAGAAATTCTTTCACGACCTTGGCAAAAAAGTAATAAATGGAAATGAGGAGATAGCGTGCCTATATGCCAGTAATGATTTCATGTACTTACATGCAATGCTGATATACTGATGGCCTAAATCCCATAGCAGCCACAGCAAGTCAGAGCAAACCCTGTAACCTATTTTCTGAGCTTTATTGCTCATTTTTCAGGCTGGTAGTAGCTCTTACTACATGGAAAGGAAATTGCTGGTTTGCTGATAATCTGGTTTTGGGATGATTCATCCTTGGTACTTACTTCAGATTCTCTTTTGCAGTCCATCATTTGTCTGCTCTCAGTATGTCCTGAGGAATTCCTAAATTAAGGAGCCCACCGTTTATATGAGCCTGTCTGCTTCATTGTCAGATGTTACCTTTTTCCCCATTCATGTCTTTTGAAGCTCTTGATTTCTAGCCAAATATCTGCCAGTAAAATCAGTATGATGCTTCTATCCCATTTCTAGAAATAAGTTAATGAGGCTCCCTTAGGGCCCCAAAGAAAAGCCTCTTATCTTTTGTCACTTTAATTTCTGCTGTATCCGTTTATGTTAGTGCTTTGTAAAAGAATACTCCTATTCTATTGCTTGTTTAATTTACTTTTTTCTTCATTTTTGGTTGCTCTTCAGACTCTTTAGAATTTATCTTAAGAATTCATCTTGGACCAGTATTCTGAGAGGAATTAGAAAACAAGATTTTAAAATCTTATTTCTCTTCAGATCTCCTTCTTTCTCAAAGTCATGATATTTACTATGTAGGGGGCATATTTGGGCCAATTATGATCTGTTACAGTGTTAATTATATGAAATTGAAATTGATACAAAACAGAGAGCATAAAGCCTCCTCCCACTTACTCCTTTGACCTTCTTTCAATCTGCTTTAACAGGAGAACGTGTTGCAAGGAAAATCTGGAAAAGAAAGGGAAATATATGAAAGTACTGGGTTGTGAAGAAAGGGAAAATTAAAGTATGTGCATAAGATAGCATATAGCTTTTTTATAAATACCTCTTTTGTGCATACATGCTGTTATTATGTTACCTCTAAAACACTGAAATGCTAAAATGATGCAAAATTTCCATATGTCCAAAACCATACAAAAAGTTTAATTTTGAACTCCACTGTTCAAATGTGAATTGTGGGTCTGCTCCCATTGATATCAGTGACAGTTTTATTCATTAATTAACATGAGTTAGTCTGGGATCCCAGTTAGGCAGTCTGACAGAGTAAAACACAAGATTCTCTGAGCTCCAGTTGCTCAGTAACATCCTGGGATATTCTTGTTATTAGTATGAACCTCTAACATTCATGAATGCATTGCGAATGAGGAAGAATGTTATGGAACTGGTAAGATGAAACAGAAGGATTAAGCTTGACATGAAGAAAGGTTCTGGGCTTGTTTCTTCTTTGACACTGTTTTGTCACTGTCCATGCAGACTTCCTAGGTGCTGCCATTCTGTAGCTCAGTAGCCTGTCTTGTCAAAGGACAAATCAGAACAACTCTTACACTGAGTTAAGCTTATTTCGGAGCCAATTGTGAGAGGAAAATTGTGCAAGAATCAGAAAGAATGGGAAGCAGGAGAGAAGGAAGCTTATGAGTGTTAGCACATGCTGTCATCTACAAGGATGTGCAATTCAGCCTTCAGAAAGGTCGTTTTTCTTTCTTGTATTTATACAGCTGCTTCCAGTTTAAATGAAATGGCCATTTGCTGAAAATTGATGCTGATAGATTGAGTATAATAATGGTCTAAAAATTTATGGAAGGCAAGTTAATGAAGTTGAACTGTTCGGTCTCTTCAATCTCGGTCTGTACTTAACAGAAAAATGCTTATCTCTAGCTCTGCTTGATCTAGGGAATGTGCGCATTATTGCTTTGAAAGATATGGTGATTTTACAAACAGACGTACACATCGTGATATTTTCTGTTATTTATCAAGTATATTATGATTATGTATAAAGAAATACATAGCTTAACTCCGGTATTACCAATTACTCTAGTAACTACCTTTTAAAAAAACCCCAGTGGTAGTGGTTGCATTTCCCATGTCTGAAGTAGTAACAGGACACAGACACGTATGAAAGTGAAAGAAATGGCACAAGTGGAAACAGGTTTAGAGGATTCATCCTAGTGGTAGTGGTTTGTTTGTCAGTCTTTAAATGGGTTCATACACAGTAATGCAAAGATCTGGAGTCCTCAAAAACAACGTTGAAAAATACCGCATGTTTCAATGTCATAGGAACAATAAGACCTGGAAAAAGTTCAGCCAAGAGGAGAATAAACTAAAGGACCTTGAAGTACCCAAAAAAGCATTGACTAAAGAAGAAAACAGAGTAAGGATGATTCACTTCACTTTCCCCCGCTCAGCTCAAAAGCATAGAATAAACTTGCTATCTTAGATTTCATTGTAACAAAAATTGCAGTCCTCACATTGCAGTGGGCTGTAGCAATTCCCAGCCTTCATTCTGCTTCACTATTAAAAGAGTTTCTTTATATCTCAACTCTCTGTGGCCCCATTATATATGATGGAACAAAGCCATTAACCCCTTCACATCTCTGTCTAAATGTGACTTTCCTCCAGCGCAGAGCTCTGTCTGTGGCTTTACAAAATTGAGAGCTCTCAGGAGTTCTCAAGGTTTATTCAACTCAATTGCCCACAATTGCTCTGAATGGACACAGTAAGTGGATAAATAAATTCTCAGATGGCAGCTAAAAAATGAGATCAGAAAGCACAAGTTCTCCCACACCAAATAATAGAAAACAGGGCTGGGAAGGACCTCAGCAGATCCTTACTGAGTTCTGAATATTCCTGAACTACAACACTAACAGCTGCGCTGCTGTCTTAAATTCAGCAGAATTGCATTCTGTTGACCAACACCCTGAAATAGAGAATAACCAATCTCATATAGGAGGGGTCCTTTGCTGTTTTTTCCTGTACTTCCAGGGCAACATAGCTTCAGCTACAGCTTTCTTCTGTCTCTGGTCATAAAGCAAAATGTATTCACACTTCCTGGCCCGCTCTGTGCTTACCTTCACCATCCCACTGCTGGAGCTCCCTGCCAGAAACATCCCATTTATCTCTGTGTAAAGGATGACACTCTATGTGTGAGACTCTGTGTACATCCAGTGTCTCTGATCTTCTGCACTGCCCGCTTCTTCCTATTCTCCTTTTCCTAAGAGCAGGCAGTCATGTGAGAGGCTCTTGTTTTCTTCTTCCACTCCCGAATTCACCCTCTTCGCCCTTTCAGGGATCCTGTGCTCAGTCTCTCTGCCTCCCACATTTCCTACTCAGAGACAGGCGCAGCAGATACTATTTGCCCTTTGCCTCTGCCCTAAGTGTGTGTCATTCAGCCTACTGAGGGGTTGTGCAGGGGTCTTCTGTTGTGACAAGCTGTTAGTGGAAGTGGTTGGTTGAGCTGTAGGTTCCTGTAGGAAGAGCTTCAGGCTGTGGCTATGGAAAACACCTTTCATTTTTCTCCCAGATCATTACAATCCTGGCTAGCAGGTTACTATTGCCTGAGGTTCTGGAATTCATCAATGCCTCATGGAAAAGTTATCCCAAGAATCACAAGTGGAGAGAAAAAAACCACCAAAATCTTGTTGAGTTCAGACTAAGTTGTTAAAAGTCAAGCCTAGTGCTGCACTCCTCCCAGAATGGTGAGGTGAGAGGAATTCAGCTTCAGTGCAGATTTTGGGGGGTATCATGCGAGTGCATGATGATCTCTCATGTGACTTGGCTGGTGCCCTCAGCCCTCATCTTGTGAGGTGGCCACAGGATGGAGTCCCTGATTAGTGTGGATCATCAAGACACTTGAGGCTTTCATGTTCTTTCTGTGGCCTTTTCTAACTCAAATTAAAAAAAAAGACCAAAAAGCAGGGAAATCTGAAGTTTGCAGAAGTGACTGAGGGGTCCCTGTTTTCTGATCTTGATCTATCCAAAAGCTGTATGAGTCAGTTCAAGTACCCACGAGACATTTTTAACTCATCACTAGTGTAGCACATTTCTTTTCTGTCTCTTCATGTGCTTTCACCCTACTCACTATCTGAATACACTTTGGAATATGATTATAGGTCATATTCTTAAGGAGGATGTCCTTAACTTAAAATAAAATAATATTCTAATATATCTAACATATCTTTTTAGATGCTTTGCATAACATATATTTATATTCACATACACTTAGGTCTCCTCTTTACTTAACCTTTTTTATGAAGTTCCCTAATGAAGTAAACACATGAAAAGCCAAAAAGCATTCCTGCTGGTATACCACTGTCCTACTCCATGTGTTGGTTTTTTCTTTGTTTGTTTACGACACTGCCTTATGGGTTGCCAGCAGCATTGTTGAGTGTCAAGAGAGATCTGGTACTCTTCAGGTTGAATTCTTTGCTTGGAGGAACATCAGCAGTACATATGTTTCCTTGTAAAGATCCAGCACTGCAGTTTCTGAATGTGCTGGTGAGTATTGGTGGTTGTAAATACCACAAAATAACAGTGTGGGGGTACAGTAGGAATGGAAACTGGAGAACTGGCATGACTCATCTGTTTTAAAACCGGCTTTTATGGATTTTCTACAAATCACAAGTGGTTACTGATTGGAAAGTGTTTGTTCAGATACTACTCAACATAGCTTGTTCTACTCAGCTTTTAATGGTGTGTACTATGGCCTTCTGATAAAGTTTTTAAATGTATTAAATAAGCTAGTGTTCATATCATGCTCCATGAATTCTTAAAGTGTTTTGGCCTCAGGGATGAGATTTTTGGGGCAGACTAGGTCTTTTAATGTAAGGATTAAGCTTTCAGAACTCTAAAACATGGCAAGTGTAAAAAAGCAACTCAGAGTGATTATAAAGTTTTTTCTAGTCTCCAGAGGCAACATGATTTAAGCACATTAAAGCAGAGTTTTTAATAATCAGAATCACCAGATTAAAGCAGAGATTTTTTTTTTTATAGCAAGCAAAAACATTCATCATAGGTTAATGGAATTTCAAGTCAGGTTTTTCATATAATGGCTGGAAATGGCAGTTTTCGCTTTCTTACACTGAAACTGTTTTCCTATGGTATGAACATGACATTAGCTTATCTGAAATATATCTTCATTGTGTGAGTTGAACTCATGTGGAAAAAAAGGAATTATCATATTTTTACTTACTTTTATTATCTTGTGCTCAAATATAGACAATTTTTCCTTATGTACTCAATGTGAGTTCACTTCATATACCACATCATTGTTTCTGAAAATAATATTTGTATTTTTCATGGCTTTTTAGAGTTCTCTTTGAGGCACTTTACAGAAGTCAAAGATATGATCTTTGCACTGAAGAGTCTGAGGAATTGGGAGAGTTTGTGTTAATAGATAAGCTGCACAACTTTAATTTAAATCATCCTTGACAACATCAAACATCCAGGTGCAACATAATCTGATATGGCAAAATGAAATTGATGTATGAATAGGGTTATCATATATTCAGCTTTTCCTACTTTGTTTTTTTTTTTTCCCTCACTCAGAAACTTTTTGAAGCTGTATTTTAAGTCTGCACATCTACTGTGAGTCCATTTATTTATTAACAAAAAGCAGCCCACTCAGAGGTGTCTTGCATAGATTGCAATGTCATCAGTTGTAAAATTGTACCTTTTTTGTTGTAATGTTATGACTATATGGGTAGATGAAGCCATAGGGGGCAGATGTAAACACAGAGCAAGTTAGGGCATGAATGAATAAGAGACCAGTTCTCTATAAAACACAGGCTTCTGTCCATGTTCTTGACCCCCTCCCCCAGCAAATATAGGGTTACTTGTCTTTGTAAGGATTGCAGTATTTATGGTCTGCATTAAGTTAATAGTGTACAATACCCTGATTTAGATTTCTGCCATCTAAAGTAAAGGAATTTTTTCATTAGCATTGGTAGTAAACTGATCCTTTGTGATCAGACACGAGAGATGTTACATTCTGCCTTTTTGCAGTCACAAAGATGTTCCCATGTACTTTTTTCATCAGTTCTCATCCAGTTAGACTGCAGTAAATCAGTGAAATACCTTTTTCTCTTGCTTGATTGTGGACTAAATCCCCATTGAAGAATCTGTGATACCTTTGTATTGTATATTATGACATATTTCATAAGGATAGGCTGTGATTACATAAATTTGGAATAGTAATATACCTCCAGTTATTAAAACAGTCTTATTCAGATATATATATCTTCCACAACAAAGCCTGGGGAAAATAAAAAAGCACTGCTAATTGGCTGATCATGAGAAATAATGTAGAGAAGCAGTATAGTGATGAAGGCTGAGCAATAATAGATATGTATAGTTGCATCCACTGATTTGTTTACTAATACTCCTTCTACAAGGTCTGTAAACACAAAGAAAAACTTCAGTGTTGAGTCCCATAATGAGTATGCACAAATATTAGCTTTGGTCCAAGGAGGATGATCTCTTCCGGTTCTGTTTACAGTCAAGGCTGACAGTCAGGTTCTTCTTAAGCAGTTGCTTAACTCAAAGCGTCCAGGTGCCCTATAAGTGCCCCTCACCAATAGTGGAGCACTGCTTTGCAGTCTCTCACCAGCCTGTTCATTTCCCCAGTGGCAGTTCAGATCTGAGCATACGCAGCAGCACCATAACGTTAGGCTCACTCTTCTCAGATGTATTTGCAGACCCATTTGAAGTGTTTCACAGAACATCAGTGCTCCACAGACCACACGTTGAAAACCTCTGCCTAACCTGCCTAAGCTGTAATGACTGTCTCTGAATATTTACAGAATATTCATATTCAGTATTACCTCCCGTCCGCCCACAGATGAGAGGTCTCATGGAACACAACAGTGTGTGGATCTCCGTGTCTGGTGCCAATGCTGCTTAGTGCTGAGCATCAGGACAACTTTCTCTGTGTACAACTCACATTAGTTGTAGCTTTTTTCTTTGCTACATTCCCTTGTTTTCCAGTTCCTTGATAAGGAAAAATCCTTTGATTTGCTTGTCAGTGATCGTTTGTATTTTAGAGACCTTCAAGGAGTCAGATCAGGGAATCTTCTTGCATTTGTTTATGGCATTGAACTCTGAAAGTCTGGGCAGGAGCCAGCCAGCTGTCACATAAAAAAATAAATTTTAAAAAGGCAATAGGATGAACACTATTTTCTTCCAACGGGGGAAAAGCTATGGGGCATAGTGGTGATCCAGCAGTTGTGCTGAGCACTAGCGTAGTAGAAGACTGTGATGCCAGTTTTTCTTTCTGCATAAGAAGGTACTGCCAAGGTTGATCTATTCAGCTGACATAAGCCTTAATTGCTTAACAATTATTTTGTAGCTGCTTGATTATAATCATTGACAAATGCCAAATGAAATATGTAGTAGTGGGATTTTACTGTAGGATGGTGTTCTGAGGAAGCATGTAGGATAACATCTGTAGGCAGAGATAATATCTATTTTTGGACTACTTGGAAAAGTTAGAGGAGCTTTTGGGCACAAGATGCCTTGTAAAGATCTCAGGGTAATAGATAACTCTTGTTTAGGGAGTAGCTATTTGCTGAGCTACAGAAAAAGGAATTTACCGCCACAATCTTTGTCCTTCACCTTAAAGTTTTGCAGAGGGCTGGTGAATATGACAAATACGTTGTCACCTACTCATTTGCATATTTTCAGAGAAGATTTCTTAAGCATTAGTAATGGAATAACACAAACTGATGGGGTGACCTCTGTTCTTACAAAGCAAACCCGTTTGCTTTCTAAGAACATGAGAAGATGAGATCTATACCATAATGACTGACTGATCTAGTTTGACTCTTTATCCTGCCTAGGATGCAGAGGTAGGTGCTTATCATCAAGAAATACCTAATAAATACATGCCAAAATGAATATCTCCTCTGGTTCAATCTCCTTATTATTTGATAAAGTGCTAATTAAAAAGCAAAAAATAACTGTAACTGGAAATAAAAAAATCACATTTCACAGTTCTTAATTTTTCACTTTGCTTGTTTTCTGACTTATAATAATAACACCTAAATGGAGGTATAGTTGATTGCCTTCAATGGCAAAGATGATTTCTGAAGGTTATCATTTTGTTCAGAACTGTGATGGAGTATTTTTCATGTGCTACCATAAATTTTGGAAACAGTTATATTGTTGAAAACCAGCATTTTTCCAAGTTCCTACTTAGTGATTTGAAATGTCAAAGCATTTCACCTGTAATGATTAAGCACAGCGATATGGTGACAGATGCTGGTCTCCATTACTGTTTGCTTAAGTAAGCATACCAAAGCAGAATGTTAAGGTGTATTGCCTTTGATTATGGCAACACTAACAGGATTTATAATTAATAGTAAGGATTTTCAGATGCAAAGTAAGGACAACTCTACAGATGAAAGAGAAGCAAGGAAATACATTCTGTGAACAGCCAAGCAATTTAAACGGTACAATAGAACACGTACCCTCTTCTGTTCCTGGTTCAGCATCTTAAAACCAAGGAAGGGAAAAATATCCCTATTATAATACTAGGCCTAATAATTCTATATATTTTCTACATGTCTAAGAACTTTGAATGCAGGCAAGAGATGTGTATTTATTGGGATGCACATATTCTCTATAGTTAGTGTACTGCATGATTGCCTGGAGAATCAACTGTTCAACCTTAGATATGAGCCTCTTAATACAGTGGAGTTATATACAAGAAACTTTAAGCTATAAAAGGTTTAACTATATACACAACCGTGGCTGAGATCCTGTTTGTACATGGCTTCTCCTCTGCTTTGCCTTTACATAAATGTTTAAATAAATCTTCAAGTTTGGGAGCATGCACTTTCCTCAGGTGAAAAGGTAACATCCACCAACGGCTGATTCAAATGAAAATCTGATGTAACTCAAAAATACTTTATTATACACACAGTGATGGAGTACAAACTAAGTGGTACATTAAAGCTCTCTCCATCTCAAGAAGTTACAGAATGAATGCTACTCAGAACTACACATTACGCCTTCAATACAAGACTGCTATTGAAAGGAAAGAAAAATGTTCTTAAGTAGATACAACATGAATATGATTAAAAAAATACTACTAAGTTATCAACTTAAATGTATGAAAATTTTCCAAAACAACTATTTTGCTATTAGCTAAGGAGAACAGACAAATGGTACTAAATGCTTGTGGTATCTTATTTGGGCTTGTCATGCTTTTAACCTTTCTGAATATCACTAGTCTGAGGAATGGCTAAACCACTCATCTTCATTTGCTTTTGTAATTTTCAACACATCAGGTGAAATAGCACTGCCTCAAAATTAGACTATAGGTTCAGTTAGAGGCAGGCAGGTATTTTAGGAGACGTTAAAATACAGAAAGCCCCAGCAGCCTCATGATACGGACTTCTTTGTTTAAAAGCAATGAGATGAAGGTGTAACAGCATGCATTTGTAAATGTTGCATTTTTGTAGACACAGGGTACAAGCAGTTATGTAGCAAGCAAGCCACCTGAGAAATCATCTTTCATTTCAATGCAGCCAGGTATCCAAACAGCACATTTAAACACATATATGATATTTGTGACAGGATCAATGCCAGTTTGTTAGGACAAGACCCAGCACAACTGAGATGAAGGTCCAGAGGTCTATTCAGTACTATGGCACCACCACCAAATACGCTTATGAGTACATTTGTTTTTAAAAGCATGCTATTTGAGTGGGTTTTCCCAGCCACTCACTCTTTACCGCTGACATTTCAAAAAGGAACATATTTTGTCTGCTATCTTGAGGTTCCAGGAGTAAAGTCTTCAGAGAAAAGGCTCACTTTTCTATTAGACACACTCTTCATCTTGCTCAAGCTATAGGGCTTGTTCACATAGACAAGACAGTGCACAGTAAATTAAATTGTGAACTTAATATCTGTCCAGAGATTTTACACTATTTCTCCACAAAGAACATCTACAGAGCACTGTACCAGGCAACTTGCCTTAGAAAATACAAAGAACTACTCCAAGTGTACAGTGGATAACAGGCTGTAAATTCACACACTTCTTTACCTGTATTTTAACTTTCCTGTGTGGGTAAGCTAAAAAATAAATGCTCATCAGAGAATTTGTGAACTTAACAAAAATTAAACATCCAGGACATGACTGGGAAGTTCAGCCTTTTTGCTGTTTTCAACATAACCTCGAACTGAAGGACACAAGTAACACCAGTTCACTGATAGGATTAGCTGCATTCACACTGTAGGAGCATTTCTCAAAGGTGCAGATCTTCTGACAATCTGTATGCAGCACCAGCTGCATGCAGCGTCTAACAACTCTCAGAGAAACACCTTCAGCTATTCTCTGGGCTTTTATGCTTGAGCTATCAGCTGGAAGTCCCCTTTGAGGAAATTTAGAGACTGGATATAGTCTCAGAATTCAATAAAAGCGTTTGTTTTAACTTGCTTTAATCTTCAGAGAAGGCTGAGGGAAATTCCAAGTGACTGAAAAGACACAGAATAAATAACTAAAGTCTTTGGACTTCAAATCTGTTAGACCTTTAGCTAATTTTATGTGCCTCAATATGTGCACTTTCATATCCCCTAGCAGATAGGGACTAGTAAGCAATCAAGAAAGTCTGACATGTTGCTGCAAGTCAATGAGTTTGAAGAGTACCATCAATCATTTTTCACTGTTTGTGTAATCTATTGTAGTGCTATATGGATGCGTGCACTCTCGCTGGGTAGAAAACTGTCTGGATGACCGAGACAAAAGAGTTGGAGTTAAATCCAGTTAAATCCAGTTGGTGGCCAGTCACAAGTGGTGTTCCCCTGGGCTCAATACTGGGGCCAGTTCTGTTTAATATCTTTATTAATGCTCTGGATGAGGGGACTGAGTACACCCTCAGTAAGTTTGCAGATGACACCGAGTTGGGTGGGAGTCTTGATCTGCTCGAGGGTAGAAAGGTGTTACAGGGGGATCTGGACAGGCTGGATCAATGGGACAAGGCCAATGGTATAAGGTTCAATAAGGCCAAGTGCTGCACTTGGGTCAAAACAACCCCACGCAGCACTACAGGCTTGGGAAAGAGTAGCAGGAGAGCTGCCCATCGGAAAAAGACCTGGGGGTGTTGGTCGACAGAGCCAGCAGTGTGCCCAGGTGGCCAAGGCAGCCAATAGTATCCTGGCATTTATAAGAAATAGTGTGGCCAGCAGAACTAAGGAAATGATCGTCCCCCTGTACTCGGCACCGGTGAGGCCACACCTCAAATACTGTGTTCAGTTTTGGGCCCC
>VYZM01009778.1:15776-31748 GCA_013398915.1 Dromas ardeola
GTTATTTAGTCTGGAGAAAAGGAGGCTAAGGGGAGATCTTACCGCTCTCTACAACTACCTGAGAGGAGGTTGTAGCAAAGTGGAGGTTGGTCTCTTTTCCCAAGTAGCAAATGAAAGGATGAGAGGAAACGGCCTCAAGTTGTGCCAGGGGAGGTTTAGATTGGATATTAAGTAAAATGCCAGGGACGTGGCTGAGTCATTATCCCTGGAGGTATTTAAAAGTTGTGTAGATGTGGTGCTGAGGGACATGGTTTAGTGGGATCTGGCAGTGTTAGGTTTATGGTTGGAGACTCGATCTTAAAGATCTTTTCCAACCTTAATGTTTCTATGATTCCATGATTCTGTATTAATAAGTGATGGCCTGTCCACTCCCCACACAATTGTAGGTTGTAATTTCTCATTCTGACGTCTGCTGTTCTTTCACAGAATGAATTTCAATTCAAATAGCTCTAAAGATGGAAAGCACTTGGGAAACAGTATGGTTTCAGAAGCCAGAGCTGAAACTTGGAATATTTTTAAAGGGTTTAGTTAGTTTGTTATTTGTTTGTGGTTTTGCTGATGTGATTCCTGTTTGCCTGACTTCCTGCTTTTGCTTAGAGACCTCAGGTTGTCTGTGACACACTGGAAGAAATTTCAGCTCCCACTTTATTAAACTAATGCGAATCAGATTTGCTGACTGGGAACTACAAGGCTATCACCATGGTTGTGTGACAAGGTTTTGAATATAAAACCCAATTTCCTTCCTTTATTCTACTTCCTTCTCTAATACTACGGCTCAGTTTCTCTACTTGATAAAATACTTGTGATTTTACCTGTTCTACAATAGCTACCCTGAAGTTTAATCTAATGCCTGAGAAAAAAAATCAATGAACCTGAAATAGAAAATAATATACAATTTAGAATTTAAAGAATATAGAGAAGCTGAATATAAAATTGATTCCTTTTAAGAAGTAACTTTATTATTTATGCCACAGGATACAACTTATGCTATTTCAGTTTATTAAATTCTCCTTAGCATGCATTTGAAATTTTTAACAGGATTTTCTTGAAAAGGTCTCCCTATTGCATGGTGGATAAACATTAGACTTCTCCACCAGCAGGTCTTAGTAGCATTACTAACACGAAGGCTAGCTGAGAGAAAATTAATTGATTAACCTGCTATGAATGTGGATGAAGAGCAGCTAACTGGACGTGCTTATTTTGTGGCTATTATTTTCTGCAGTAGCGTTTAAACTGTACTTGTGTGAATCAAGACCGCCATCCCATGGCTGCTCACAGACTAGTTTTCATGGCGATTCTAGCAAACGACAGCTGTCCCCTCGTCATCTCTTTTTGCAGGGTGGTTGTACTTAAACAGAAGATAACACTTCGTCCTCACCATATTTTAAATACTGTGTTTTGCCATGCTGTGCATTGTGTTAAACTTCTTCCCAGCTGCCAAAAATCTGCAACTTTAGTTGCCTATGACAGGTAATTTTCACAGCGCTGAAAAGTTACTGAAGGGGAGGCGAGCACAGGGAACGGATTAAAACAAAAGTGTGGCATAGACACGTTAAAATGAACCTGTAGTATAGTCCACCAGGCTAAGAAATAATAGTTATTTTGGCACCATAAAAGAAGTATTTTGGATGCTGCTGCATATTTGCTTGCCAAGCTAAATACTGCAGCAGAGTTATGGCCAAGTTCATTCCTGAACCTCAACTTGGTAAAGAGACAAACTGTGAGGCTACAATAATTCCATATTACCATAGTACTTCAGTAGTGTCTCACAGGAGACGGTCTAATACCTAATGTTGTTTGGGGACCCATGATAGCTTATGCTTCATAGACGTTTTTACAGATGCTTTCTAAAATAAGCTAACATCAACTGCTTGTTCCCCAAATGCTGTCTGTAGAATGGATTCAGAGCTCTCTTACCATGAGACTACAGTTTCTGTTTTCAATAGAAATCCTCAAAGTAAATCCCAACAATTGGAGGAAAGGACTGAGCAGTTTTCTCTTTATGAAAGTCAAGTAGCTGTTTGTTTGAGACTGCTTGTTGGTATGTGTCCCACTTGAAATGTTGACTGCTGCTGCCAATTTTTACAGAGCATTTATGTAATTATCTAATACGGATTTATGCTGGATGCGTAATTTTCCTTGGCTGCACTGTGCTTCACACTAATGAAATCCGAAGATATATTCAAATGTGAAACCTAAGAGGGCTGGTCTGCACAGGAACAATCTATAAATGTAAGGAAATCAGCTGAACATATAAAGTCAATACACCTAGATTGCTATATCTTAAACTCCTCTGAGGATAATTTCATTCTCGAGTAGAGTAATTTCAGTGTACTGCAGACTAAGCCAAATGGTAAAATTACTTCACAACTGAATGAGAACATCCACACTATGTAATAAGCTCTAATTTAGGAAGTGTGAAAACATCCTCTTGTGATTCTGGTTAGAATGAACTGAGAAACTACTTACCCCAACTACTCATCACCATTCAGCAGACAAAGGTTGCTGCCTTTATCCATACGGTTGGTGCAGATTGGATGAGCATTCTGATCTATTTCAGTATAAATTTAGACAAATGACATTTATACCTTCTTTTTTTTCTTTTTTCTTTTTTTTTTTTTTTAAACTAAGTCATGTAATTTGCATTGAAGCTTTGAAAAAGTGCTTTACTGGCTGATTTGGTAGAATAAGGTTTGTTAGATGATACAGCAACAATCAACTGGAGGAAGGCAGGAGATACAATTTCGAACTGCTGTGAATTTCTTCATCCTCCATAGTTCTTGCATTTTCACTGGCAAAGCTGGGGTTGGACCAGAATTAACAGCAACTTTGCTTTATTATTTACCAAAATTCCTTGGAATGCACCTTGTTCTAACTGCTTTGGATTATCATGGAAAAATACTATTGCAGACATGATTAACTGGGCTCATATCATGGAATTTTTTCTTTGTAACGGGGTGCCAGTCTCTTCCGATGCTGCATAAGTGGAGGAGAATTAGAAGTACCTTGAGTGCAGTTAAATTCATTGGTTGCTAACAGCAGAAAGGATGCAATATATTTATTGATGCATGCCTGTTCTTCAGCTAGACCATGGCCACAGCCTTGCTTAAATATGGTGATATTTCTAGCACCTACACTCAGCCAGCGACTGGGATCTATCCTGCTTCAGTCAAACAGGCCAAAAATATGTCCTCCTGCTTCAGACCTGTTGTGTGTCTAAGAAAAGGGATGGGTACAGGCAGACCAGGACACTAATTCCATTTACAAATAGTCATGTTATACCCTCTAACATAGCCAAATATGGTCACATGATGAAACCTCTGAATGTACAAAACTGCTTTACCGGCATACCTTGTAAAAAGAGGAAACACTGTTAAGTATCATTTCCTCCCTGAAAAAGATAGAAGCTATTAATTATTCTATTATTAGTGTATATAATTTCATATGGAGGAAACACAGGTGGTTGATTTTTTACACTTGAAATCACCAGTTTGTTATATTAACAGTGCCGTATAGCCAGTAGGTGGCAATAGCTATTTAATTTAGTAAACTAAGGCAGCTATCTGGCTCCTGTTCTGGTGTTCATGTTAGCTTTGAGTAACTCGGCCCCCAAGAGTCTTCCCAGTGTATTCTCAGCTTTATAGTTGAAGAACCTGCTGTGCAGACAGGCAAAGTCATTTGTCAGGGCAGTGTCAGAGCTGGGACTAAATTTAAGTTCTAGTCTCCTGTTCTTCTATGTATTCTATATATTATCTCATTAGGAACTTCTGAACTTTTTTCCTTGTGTTACATACAAATTTATGATGTGTTCTAAAGCAGCTGTGAACAAATAACTTTCCCAAGGCCTCTCTTTCTGTGCCATTTAAGTACTCCTTTGTACTTGTATTGAGAGAGACACCAGAAAGCTGTATACTGGGAATATAGATACAGTATCATATAAGATATAAAATTACCTTTATTTGCTGTGAATGATGCAGAATGTTTTTATCAATAGGATATGAAGAAGGAAGGGTTTGTACACAGTCCTTAAAAATGATTAGAGTATAACAGCTGTAATGCTCAAGAGTTTGCTTGGGACAAAGCCATGAGGTGTTTTCTCAGATTAGTGAGACATCATTCTCATAAAGCATTATGTGTGGAGTTTTGGGCAACAGTGCTGTCAGTAACTGCTCAGAAGTGCATGTAAAAAGCAAAAGGTCTGGTCCTTGACTTGTCAATAGATCGGTTTTGTTTTCTGCAAATAGACATCAGGTGGCTCTGCTGTTTGGACCAACTGTTCAGCATATCTCCAGCCAGAAATTTAATATGAGCTGAGAATGACAGAGAGTGTCCATGAGAGACGAGGATAAACAAGAGGCAGATGGTCCATGTGTGAAACCTGCAATGCCAAACAGTGGATTAAGATGCTCTTTTAAAATGTTACTTCACAACTGTAAAGCATCTGAGAATAGTTACATTTCCACTAGCTACAGAATGAGAAAATTTATTCTGGTCTTCATCAGAACATCTCCCATTTGCTGAACTACTGTAGGAGCTGCTTGTCTAAAAAGTGACCTAGCAGTAGTTGACTACTGCTCTGTAAGTAAATGGGAAGCATAAAAGTGCCATCTCCCTGCATGATTTTATCAAACTAATTACCAGAATGATCAGCTCTGGCTCAGAGCTAGGAAGCAGGTGAGACTCATAAGAAAACCATTTGGGCAGTCAACCATTTGCCCAGTTGCAACCATGCATCAAAGCTTCTTCTCCAATCAGTGCTTCTGTCACGATGTTGTAGGATAGCCCCCATGACTAGACTGCTGTGATGGGTTGTGATCCACACAAAGAAGCAGCTCAGATGCATGGAGCTTTGCTACGGAAAGGACACTAAGTCTGTCAACAGCTTATGGGTTCAGAAGGTAAGTCACAAAGGGAGACACAATGGAGTCTGCTATGGGCTGCCTAGTCAAGGAGATAAGGCAAACAAAGCCCTCCTTAAACTGGAAGAAGTCCCCTAATCACAGGCCCTGCTTCTCATGGTGTGACTTGAACCAATCTGACATCTGCTGTGTGGACATCATAGCACGGTGCAAGAAAGTAGTGAGATTTCTGGACTATATGTGGGACAATTTTTTGATTCAGGAGCTGGATAGACCAACTCAATGAGGTACTCTGCTGACCTTCTCTCCTGAATATGTAAGAACTGGTACAGAATGGGAAGGCTGATAGCAGTCTTGACTGCAGTAACCATAAAAAGATCCTGATGGACTTAAGGAAGGGGAATAGCAGACAAAAGACCCTGGACTTCAGGGGCTTGTTAACAGAAGTAGTAAGAGGGATCTCGTAAGAGGCTGAAGGGCAAATGAACCCAGGAGAACTGGTTAACCATCAAGAATATTCTCCTTTAATGAGAAGAAAAAAACCCCAAAACTTAAAGAAAATGAGCAGATGTAGCAAGAAGTCATCTAGGCTGAACAGGGAACTCTGGACTGAGCCTAAACACAAAAATGAAATGTATAGAAGGTGAAAGCAGGGTCAAGTTAGCCATAAGGAATATGGAAGCATCACCTGGGTATCCAATGTGGGCCTCCTACTGAACAAGGTGGACAATCTTGTGCCAAAGGACACAAAAAATGTTCAATGTCTGCTTTGGCCTTTACTAGCAAGGTCTCCTCTCAAGTTTATCTGATTCCTTTGTCTAGTAGCAAAGCTTGAGGGACAGTGGTATTACCCATGGTAGAGGACTGTCAGGTTAGAAACTACTTAGGCAGACTGGCTGCACACAAGTTCATAGGCCTGGATGGGATACGTCTGAAGGTGCTGAGGGAGTTAGTGCATGTCATTGCAAGACTCCTCTCTCTTACCTTTAAAAGGTCATGTTGATAGCAGGTTTTTGATGACTTGAAAAAGAGAAATGCCATGCCCAGCTTCAAAAATGATAAGAATGAGGATTTGGGAAACTGCAGGCTGGTAAGCCTTGCCTCACCCCATTAGAAAATTAAGTAGAAAATCCTGGATGCCACTTCCAGTCACATGAAGGAAGGGAAGGTGACTGGGAAGAGCCAATGTGGATTTACCAAGGCCAAATAGTGCCTGACCAGCCTATTTACCTTCTACAGTAAGATGATTGGCTCTGTGTATGAGAGCAGTAGCTGTAGATTATCTTCATTCTAACTATGTTCTTGATAAAGTTCGTCAGAAATCCTTATAGCCACATGGAGGAGATATGAACTGGATGCCTGGTGGCTATAAGGTGGCTGGATTGTTTGGCTAAAAGTAGAGGCCTGTATTTAGAAGCTTAATTGGCAGCCTATTACAAGAGGCATTCCTCAAGGGTTGATGCTATGGATTATATTGGTTTTTAACATCTTTCTCAACAAACTAGCTGATGTGATGGGATGCATACTCATCACATTCATGGACGACTCCAAACTGGAGTGAGCTATTAATACACTGTAGGGCTGGACCGTCATTCAGAGGGAACTTGACAGCTAGAGAAATGGGCTGGCAGAACCATCATGAAGTTAAACGAAGTCCTACACCTGTGATAGAGAGACTTCATGCATCAGTAAGGATAACTACCACAGAAAAGAACGCTGCAGACAAGTTGAACATGAGGCAGCATTTCACCCTTACAGCAAACATCTATTGGGCTACTGTAGTAGCAAAAGCTGAAGGAAGAGACCTCTCACTTGTGATGCTGCATTTGAAAGACCTTTCTGAGCTTCAGGTTCCTCAGGACCAGCAAGATATTGACAAAGTGGGAACATATGATATACAAGGAGAAGCAGAGAACTGTAATTGTTTCACCTGAACAAGTATAAGTGTCAGTGGGTCTAATTGCTGTCTTCAGCTACCTCACAGATACAAAAAAGATGGAGCTAGACACTTCTTGGAGGGGCACAGTAGCGGAACAAGTGACGATGGACACAAGTTGCAGCAAAAATATTCTGACTGGATGTAGGGAGGAACTCGTCACCATGGGAGGGTTTAAGCACAAGAACAGATGCCAAAGAGGCTTACGAATTTCCATGCTTGTAGATTTTTGAAACTTGACCTACCTAACATGAAGTTGGCCTTGCCTTGAGTAGATTGCACTGGGTGACCTCCAAAGGTCCCTTTCAATACAGTTTTTTCTGTGCGTGTATGGTTATCTTAATATGAGTTCTTGATGCAATCCTTAGCAAGCTGGATATGTTTCATAAAAATTATTAAAATTTTAAAAAAATATGTAATTCTCTGTGAAAGTCTCCAGGTAATGAAGGCAAAGAGAGGTGTGCATTCATTAATCATGCTTGCCTATGCCCAAAAGAGAAAAGATTTCAAACATGTACCAGTGCCCTGAGGGCACCACCATCCCTGACTGTCCTTGCCCAACCCCCCCGGGGCTCCCCCCACCCCAGGGACCCCATGTCAGCCCCCCGGGGCCATCAGCCCGCGCCCCAGCGATGCCACAGCAGGGCCAGTCTCCAGCTCCCCACAGCCCTGCCCTGCCCGGCCGTGGGTCCCTGAGCCAGGCCCAACTGTGGGCCCATGTCCTGGCCTTGGCCTGTGCCTGTGACTGTGCCCGTCCCCAGGGAGGTGCCCGGGGCTGGGGCTGCCCCGGTGCCCCCGGCTGCCCTGCACCCAGCCGGGGTGGGACGGGCCCCAGCTGCCAGGCCCTGCCATCACCCACCACGGGGAAACCCCACGTTCCTGCAGGGTTCTGCTGATGGCATGGAGAGCTTTTACTCAACAACAAAATTCTTTGTATTGAAATTTTATGTAGGACACCATAGAGAGTCGGCTGTTAATTTCAAACAAATTCAGTCTGTCCTGTTCTCAAGAGTCCAAAATCACATCTTCTAAGACAGAAGACGGCCTTTAACTTTTGTAGTAGTACCAACGACTGCATCTTGGCTGCTGCTGTACACCTGCAGGGACAGGAGCCAAAAGCCGAATGGATTTAGTGTCCCAGGAGCTAAGTTCTTCTAATGGATGGCAGGAGAACGGAGAAGCTGGCCCCATCTGGGATAAGGGGAAAATCAAGGTGGGAACAAAAAAATTAGAGACCAAGAGAATTCTTGACAAATCTGGTTTCCTTTAGCTGTGCTATGTGCAACAGCAAGGGTGCAAAGAGGTGGTGGTAGAGCTGAGCCACGGCTTCCCTTCTGGGAATTGAAAATGGGTCGTACCTCAAAAGAAATGTTTCATGGGAACAAGCCATATTTCTTGCCAGTTTAATCAAGAAGGGTTTCTTCACATCATGCTAGAATATCTAGGTAGGAGCAAGTGTCTCACAGTCACATATCAGAAAGGTCATTGATATATAAGCCCCATGTTCAACACTTGCACTGACACAGTTGCAAAGGGCAATGAAAATTGCCTTGAACGTGAAGGCTATTATTTGGGGGGGGTTTTGGTGGCAGATTTCTTTTACTGCTCCGTTGGATCTCTTTTGATAGTTTAAATACACATTGGAGCAAAGAGTTGAACATGACTCTCCTGTATGCAGTGTGAAGGATCTAAACATGGGGCTGCAAAGACATTTGGAGGGGAGGAGGAAAGACAGTATCCAAAGTCTCTTTTTTTGGGACTAAACACTGATTATATCCTTGCTGTATATGATAAACACAAAGCTTGTGTCTGTTCCAGGATTGTACTACAAATTTATCATCGATTGTCTTTTGTTTTCACAGAAAACTTTGAGAATTTCTTGGAGAGAAAAAAATCTCGAATATATTCACAAAATGGGGATTTTCTTCCCCAGGCAGTTTGTCTTGCAGAAAAGATGATCTCCCTTGCTGAGCCGTGCTGCCAGAACTCCTCCTTTTCATGAAAGGAAATTACAGTTCCTGTGAAGGTGCCACAAATGACATGGACGGTTGGCAGCACAAAATCATTATTGTTTGAGTAAACATTTTCAAGCAGAGAATAAATAAACCCTCATCATAAATGAGGACTTGGAGTGGGGTAATAGAGAACTGTGTTAGGGTATTGTTACCATGCGCTAAACGTGTCTGTTACCAAGGTATAGGAAAATTAACTGGCATGACTACTTTTCTCCACACAAAGGGTGGATTAGAGCCGGCAGATGTGGGGTGTCCATGTCTAGGGTGGAGAAATGCGGTTATATGTCAGGAAGGCACAGGAGGTAAAGGCTTCTCTTCTGCTTTCTGCTACAGACTTCACTGTGAGATGTCGACCTCAGCACAAATTCAGTTGGTGGAGAAAAGACCCCTGCATATCTCATTTCCAAAGGCTATTATCATGTTTCAATACTTGATGGTACTGGAATTATATGAAAAGATTGTGAAAGAGTCACATGGTATCTCCTGTCACTGAAGTGAGTTTTCTTTTATTTTATACCCGAATGAACCCATTATTTGTGAGTTTGCTGATGACTGGTATCTCTGACAGTACGACAGTGAACTCCCAGCCTGACCTTAGAGCAGCAGCCAGATTGTGTTGGTACAAGTTCCTGCTTTACAGTTAGGAGTTTGCATGCTTGAATTCACACTTTGCAAAGTTCCGGAGAAGTGACAGTTTACACAAGATTGCAGGGCATGAAAGATGACCTTTAGAAAACCACACAGCATACTGTCTAACTAGACTGAATGTCCATGTAGGCTGACGACCTCGAGGTAACAGCCCAGATTGTGTCTTGGGCACTTGGTAGCAGAATGCTTTCAATGCATGTTCTTTTTATTTAGTAATTCAATTTTATAGGGGTGTTTAGGAATGCAAAATGCCTCACTTTAAGGTATGACTGAGACTGCAGTTGTTCATTCAGGCTTTTGCCTCTGGAAGTGCAAGGTGCCTGCTTTTGGGATAACCTCTTTCTAGGTTTTCTATGGATAGCAGTTGACTGATGGTGCATTTTTGCTCCCTTGTCACACTAATGCTCAGAGACTTTCATTTTAAGCTATTTAATGCTACCAGAAAAAAAAAAAGACTACTCAAGGCTGTGTCTATTTTGCCGAGTAAAACAGTACAAGCTTTCTGAACCTTAGCTCTGTGGCCAAGAGTATGGACAGGCCGAGGTCCAAACTGCTCATGGCCAGCCCCCTCCAAAGCATGTGTCTTGGAGTCAGATTGTTGGGGTGGTACAAACCAGAGCAGAGGAGGAGGCTGCCAGCTAAGCAGTGTGAAGTTCAGTGCTCGAGGCCTGTTTTTTTTGTTTTATTTAGAAGTGTTAACACACCTTAAAAGACCAGACAGTATCTGTGCGACAGGCTGCAGATGCCTACAAAATGCCACTTCTGAATGGATTTCTCCTTCTTTCAAGGAAGCATACATAGAAAGTAGGGGTCAATACAAGCTCAGTCGGACTATCCCTAACCAATGTTGATTAACCCTGTTGTATGACTGTAGCATCTTATGCTTAAGGACCATCTGATGACTGCATTATTTTTTTTTTTTTTGATACAAGAAATCCTTTAGTATTAAATGAGATGGTTAATTCACTGGGGCATGTTTAATGTGGTGGAATTTGCACTCAGTTGCAACATCTGAAGTTAACATTACAGAATGAATAAGTTATATTATGAGCCGAGACCCCCCAAGACACGCAGGTGTCTGAGTGTCTTCCGTCCAGTGACTGAACTGTTGTTGGTTTGACTGGTGGTGGCTGGTGCTCCGCATACGCAGCTCAGAACTAAGTCTCCAGGCATCCAATAAGATGCTTGCCAGTAAACTATGTGTTCTATTTGCTCCTCTAATGATGAAAGATTTCTTCACCATTCTCCTCAAATAAGGTATTTACCTTCTTGCCCTGCTTTCAGATTTGGGGAGCTTTGTAAAAACCTGTACTAGAACTGCTGTAATTTGCAATACATCAGTAGTGTGCAACTCGATTTCTTCTGTTTATGATAGTGTGGACTGAAAGCCAAGCAGATAGTAAAAGTACATTTCAAAGCAAAGAAATCCATATATGTAAGTCAAGCCAATTAATGCTAAGGCATAATCAATGCTATCTGACCAGTGAATAAACTCACTAAGCAGCTGGCAGAGAAGAAACTGGAGTTCCTCTATGCACGCAAGAAGAAATCTATTGCATAGAGATTATGGAGCTTGTCTGCCTGTGGGTTTGTAGGGGAAAAAGCCTTACACTAGCTTCACAGATGCAACTAAAGATCAACATTTTGTATTTCCTTTAAACATTTATTTTCTGTTCTTATAAGAGGCAGTTACCTTAGGAAGATAACCCAAGTGGTAGATTTCAGCAGAGGAACTCTTACCTACCCTTCAGTTTTCTTCCACAGGAATCCTAGTGATTATTTCTTTGCTAATGCAGGAGTTGAGCTGGAAAAGCAGCTTTGAGCAACACATAGGAGATGATAGCCACCATTTGCCCTTGCTTGGGCCAGTCCACTCTTATCCCTTTATTTTAATAACTAGGTTCCCAGTGAGGCAGGATCCTTGCCAAGCCTTATAGAATGTGCCCTTATACCAATACTTTTGTTTTCCACATAGACATTTTTTTGCTCAGGTATTTGTTTTTAAGACTGCTTTAGGTTTCCAACACTACAACATTTGAGTGTCTCAGTCTTAGATGAACTTTTTTCTTTCTGCTTCCATATGAACCAGGGAAGGCTTTGTGGCTTTTTTTTTGTTCTCAAATCCTAGTTGCAAGGGGAGATACCAGAAGCACAGAGATTCTACGGCTCAGATTCTCAAGCCCAGTGAGATGCCTGACTCCTACATGGCAGAAATTCCTCTGTGTGTTGGAGGGTCTGAGCGCGACTTGGTTGGAATCACACAGAAAGCATGTGGCCGACTGGGGAAAGTGGACAATGAATTGGCCTCCTGTGCCTCCAGTGAAAATGGGCTTGGTGGACACGTACTGAACAGCGGTTTGGCAGCAAGAAGTGAGGACAGTGACCAGGAGAATTTGGAGTGTTATATCTCAGCCTAGGGTCTTTAGTGGGTCTAACCCAATCCCCTTTTTCAGTGTGGCAGTACCTTACAGCGTGAATTATTCTGTTGCACACAGAGGAGGCAGTTCATTGGAAGATATTAAAATTACAAATAGAGTTGCATTTTCAGGAACTGTGTGGCAGAGGGAAAGGAAAGAGCGTTCATGCCAAACATTTTTAAGATGTATATATTGGTGTCATTACTCCCAGTTTCTGACTCAGTAACAACAGCATATATATCAAGTGGTGAATTTTTCCCAAAGTTCACTGTTCTGACTGCACTTGCTGAATGAATTTTGTTAATCTCCACTTTAAGCGTAAGAGCACATCTGCTATGGTCTTCATACATCTTGCTTGCTTTTCCTTTTGACGTCCAGAATATTCCCTTTAATTATACCCCATTTAGTTGGGCTGTTCTAATTCTGAAAACTCCACAAAAAAAAAAAAAAAAAAAAAAGATTGGGACATCCTAAGTGTTTTAAAGAAGTTTCTGGAGGCTTGAACATGGCAATAAAGCCTTAGGAACAATCTGACATTTTGCTGGAACAAAAAACTCACTAAAGATGTATTGTGAAAATCAACACTAATATAGATAGATTCCAAATATCCCTGTTGTCCTTCCTTGATGTTGTTTAAGTTTAAATCAACCTTTTGGAAACAAAATTAATCTTCAGAACAGTGGCTCAGGGTATATAATCTTCACATGTTACAGACTGACAGTATTAGATAGACCCTATGCAAATTAACAGAATCTTCACTGAACAACAGTGCCTGGCTTAGCATGTATTTTAGTTGCTTCTACCTCTCAGCCAGAAAACACGAATGCGTATCTGGTGAAAATGTGCTTGGTGCTCAATGACCTTTTTAGTTCAAGAAGATCCATCTGTCTTTCCTTTTACTTCATGCATCTTCGCCACGGAAACAGAGTGCAAGGAAAATGAAGTTTCAGTTTTCACAAAACTGATGCCTAAGAATGATTATGTGGCTTGTGTTGCGAAAAAGGCAAAAAAAAAGCAGCTGAATATTTTGTGGCTTAATTTCAAGATTCCCATCAGTGTTATAAAGAACACAGTTGGGTTCTAATTACTGCCTTAGTACGACCAAGATGATCTAATAAAGCTGATTATTTTGCTGTTTGCTATTGCTTGTTTCTTTAAAATAAAAGCGAAAGTATCTTCTGAAATTATATTAATATATTCTTTTAATTACAAACTACTTCACTTAATTTCTTTATAAGCTCTATAACTATTTCCAATTAATTCCTAATTACTGCCCATAACATCTGGATGTTGCAGCAGTGCACATGCTCTATAAAAACATACATTTAGATCAATCATATCCTGAAGCTTCACATGGATGAAACCAATTTTCCACCAAAAAAGTGAAGAAAGTGGATGCCCGTGCTGATTCCACCCTAGCCAAATCATGTACTAGGTGTGATGTTTGGTGCTTAACAAAAGAGAAAAAAGAACACTGGGAATCCAGCCCATAGCTGATCCTTGAAATATATGTTAAAAAAATTCCATATGCAGTAAAATGTGAGCAGTAATATTGTTCTGCGGATGGGGAAAAAACGGAAGCACAGAGGGTGAAATACATCAGAGTAATACAGTGGCAGAACCAGTAATGAAACACAAATATCTTGCTCTGTCAATTTACTGTGCAATTTATTCAAAGGTTTTGGGGCACATCCTTTTGTAGTGTTTCAGGCTGATAAAGGCTATGTCTACATTAAGTCCACGCTTGCTCCGTTGTGCAAACCCCAAAGGCCCATGACACCCCTTAATGGCTTCTGGAACCCTCCCAGAGCTCCTGGGGCTCAGAGGGGAGCTACCTGCCTCTGGGTCGAACGGAAAATCACAGCTAAGAACGGGTTTAAGAAACCATTTTTAGCTGCCTCTCGGCTGTTTGCTCCCTGGCTCCGACCGGAGCCCATCTGTGCATGCATCCTCCATCATTTTGGTCCTGGCAGCAGGCAGCGGTCTCTGCTTCGGAGTAGTGCCACTAGCTGTGCCTTCCAGGAACAGAGGAGGGTGGATGCAATGGGTCCTTGCGGGTCTGCGAGTCACCCTGTGGCTGGCCCCAGGCACTGAGACAAGGTTAGCACCAAAAGGAGAGTGGGAAAATGGAGTATCCGCAGTGAATGCCTAGTTTAAATGCCATGAACTGTTCATACTTCAAACATCAGTGTCTGCATTCATAGTTTGACGCGTTTTTTCTTTTTAACATCATTCTCGTCAAAGGTGTTACTTTTAAGACGTTTGGTTTTACCCCTCTTTGGGTTCAAAACTTACAGTTGACTTAAAATAAGCATGGATTCTTCTGCTTTTTTGTCAGGATGAGAAACCAGTGACATGAACTCTTCTGTGACGGGCTCCTCATATGACCTTTCCAATGTGGGCTGTAACAAGGGAGTAGTGGAAATTTTATGAGGAAGCCCGTAAACTTCAACTTGGGTCAAGCCTGTCATTGCGTGTATTTTATTCACGTCAACTTGCTTCCCACCCATCTTAGCTTCTCATTCACCCCACACGCCAACACTTGCTTGAAAATGTCACCCTTGGAGAACAGTCTGGTACCAGATGACCGCTCTTTCTTTTCAATTTCTCCTTAGATCTTAACATGCTTTTTTAACATGCTCAACAATCTGAGGGCCACCAGCAGTAATAATCCCCCCCTCTCCAAGAACATGTGAGCAAATAGCTCCGGGGTGTTGCTGTTAGGGACCTAGAACATCTCTCTTATGAAGAAAGGCTGAGGGACTTGGGTCTTTTCAGTCTGTAAAAAAGAAGACTGTGGGGGATCTTATCAATGCTTATAAACACTTAAAGGGTGGGTGGTCAGGAGGACGGGACCAGGTTCTTTTCAGTGATGCCCAGTGACAGGACAAGAGGTAACAGACACATATTTGAGCATAGGAAGTTCCATCTCAACATAAGGAGAGTTGGACTGGGGAAAAACAGGAGGATATCACTTATACAGAGGACTGCCAGATTGTTTCGGTGAATCCACGGCACTGTGTAGCTGCGTGGTATTGTCCGTGTAATTTAAGGGATGCTTTCCACTAAAATTGTGTCCTTGTCATAGGTGGCTGCACAGAAAATTGCTTCCCTGCGCCTGCTCACAGCTGTACATATGTGTGTAACTTGTCTTCGGAATACGGTGAGGGAGGGGCATGGGAAAGGCTGTCCTTCTGATTTTCCCATTTTCCCTCAGCAAGAGGAGGTTCCTGTGTTTGCTTAGCTGGGGAGCGTTGGCCCAGGCTTTCCTAGGTCTCCTGCTGAAGCGGCACCGGGATGCAGTGCTCAGCCCGAGGGCTCTTCCCAACAGGAATGGGATGGCAGCTCCTGCTCTCTGAGGGGGAGGAGGGTGTTCTGCAGCACAAATAGCAAAGCAAGAGGGAATATTCGGAGCTGAGATTCTGAGGTGATGCTCAGAGTCTTTTTGAGATGTTTTTATTTACAAAGAAAAGGGGGTGTTCACAGCATCTTGATGCTCTTTGTTCAGGGATTCTCAGTGACTCCAGAGGAAATGCCTGGAAAGGAAAACTACCTTTTGCTCGGCAGCTCAGACCGGATCCCCTGTCGTTTCAGCAGCCTCCTGGAAGGGGCAGCTTGTCTTTATCTAAAGAGTTATGCAAATCTGATTCCAGGGAGTGTGTGTCTGTGAGGAACTCAGCCTGCTGTCCTCACCCCATGCCCTTCTTCTCCAATGACATGTACAGCTGACGTATTACACCAAAAAAAAGTCTGTGTGGGGGGAAAATTGTCTTCCTCTTCGACAAATTTTCCTGCTGGAGGCTGTTCCCTTTCCTCCAGCAGCCCGTGGTACAGAAACCCGCCATCACCTACCCTCCTACCAGGTGCCAGACCCGAGCCACCCAGGCCACCAGCGCTCGCCCCCCCCGCCCCCGTTCCCCTCCGCCGGGACTCGCCGCCCCGCCCCGGGTGAGCGCAGGCGGGGGCGCGGGCGGCTGCAAAGCCCTGCCGAGATCACGGGAAACGGGGAAGGGAAAAAAAAAACAAAACAAAACAAAACCAAATCAAATCAAACCAAAGCTCGGAAATGCCTCGGGAAGCGATTTTTCCTCGAGAGA
>VYZM01009778.1:32132-97598 GCA_013398915.1 Dromas ardeola
GTAGGGGGGAGAAAAGAGACGGTGCCTGCGGGGTACAGGGGGAGGGGGACGGGCCGTCGCTTCCCCCAGCGGCAGCTGTAGCGCGTCTGGGGGCATTTTGCGAGGAGTGGTACCCAGCTAAATCCGCATGCACCGACACCCTGCAGGGACGGGCGCAAATGGCTGGATGCGCCCACGCATGTGCAGATGTACGCGTCCGCGCAGGGTGGTAGGCAGAGCTTGCCACTGAAGGAAGATCACATCCGTGCAATAAAAAGAACGTTAAGCCATTTTTCTGCAGTGAATGGCCTCCCGTTTCTTTATCGGTAATACGTAGGAACCCAGCAGACACCCCCCAGAGCCCTGGCTGTTGTCGCAGAGGAGGGGTACGCCCACTCGGGGTACCCCCCAAGATTGCCATTCACTCCAGCGAGCGACAGTGTCCAGCCGTTGGCTCTGTCCCAAAACCGGCACCTCAGCGGCCGCCGCGGTGAGGAGTGCTCGACAGCCATCGCTGCCGGCCGTCGTATGCCCTCTCAGCGTGGGCATTGTCAGCGTGCCAAAAACCAGAAAGCCACAAGCTTTGCTAGCCGCCTTCTTTCCCCGAGTATGAGAACGTCAGCGTGTCTCAGTACGAAGCGTGCCAAGCAAAGGCACAATTTTTAATGCAAATTCCTTCAGACTTTTGTTTACATCTTTGGCCAAAGCCCCTGAAAGCAAATAGCTTGCATGTTTTGTGAGGTGGCAGATTTTTGGTTTTTTAACTGCTGACTCTTTAACCAATATATTTACACTTTGCCCTTGAATAGTATTTGTTAAGATTAGCATGCACTGTAGTATTTTTCCGATTACCTAAGCTCAATGGCCTCATTAATAGCTGGGTTAATCCCCCAAACCTCTGAACTGGAGAAATTTTAAAGCTAGAACCAAACTGTGTAAGTTGGTCTTATTTCCTCTTCATTTGCCTAATGCAGCAGAGAAAGCCAGAGAGCTTGTAGTGTTTGGGAGCAAACAAGGAATGCATTGCCCTTCTTTACTAAGGCTTACTTGCATACAGCTTTTTGTTCTCTTATAATACAGATGAAAAAGCTACTCAGCTACTGTAGAAGTCTACAGTAATTCCTTAGTCCAAGAGGTATAACTCAAGAATAGGGAGAAAATTTCTACATTGTTTTTTCAACAATTTGATATACTAAACTATAAGCAAAATGCATAAGCTGCTCTCTGACCCACATTGCTTGTGAGTATGGCAAAATGGTACTTACGGAAAGAGATAAACTGATTGCAGCAGGCCAGCAAACATTTTTTCCTCTAGTCTGCTGAAGGAGCCTTGTGTGCTTTGTCTGTCTTTGTCTCCTTTTTCTTGGCTTTTAGGATGCTCCCATTTCAATGGTATCTCACTAACAGTCTAATAAAGATTATCCCATTGTTTGTCTTTAAGGTGTACAGCCATAAGGAACTAAGTGCTCAGACCCACCACTAGGCTGAAGAATGGTGGTGCTCTTAGGCCCCTGTTTTTGGGCCTGGGATTTATCAATATGAATTGGGCACCTAAATTGAATGTACAGGAAATAGGGGAGGTGCTTGGGCATGGCAATCAGAACCATGCATTAAGTGGGAAGGTACTTGAAAATTAGTAGGTAGGCACTATGAAGCATAGGTGCACTTATCGCCAGCTCCCATACCCTGCAGGGTGCTCAGACCAAACCAGGACTCAGCAGGAGGTTAAAGTCATCCCACTGGATGCAGGTGATAAAATCATGCATTTATTTTCAAAGTAACCAGAGGTAATGGTGTTTATTTATACAGCATCTTCCTACTTGCTTGGAGAGCTTGCCTGGAAAGTGGGAGAGCTGGGGCCTGATGCGGAATGCCCAGGCTGCCACTGGGAGGCTGGGGGAATGGCTGGGGCTGTCCCACTGTGGAAAAAGCAGTTGAAGGCTGAGAAAGGAGGAATGTGTGGGAACAGGCTTTGTAGTTCAGGCTCTGCAATCCACTGGTGAAAACACTTAGCAAGGGATGGGGATGGGCAGTGCAGTTTCAGTCCCAAGTGTCTATGTGTGTCTGTCATCTGATGCACAGCAGTTACTAAATCAGGGACCAGAATTAAAATCTCCTGCTCCAGCTTGTCCTTAATTTTCCCAGTCTTTTTTTTTTTTTTTTTTTTTATTTTGAAAGAAATAGAATTGTGTCTGTGGTGCTTTCTGCTTAACAAAATGCAGTCGGTGTGTGCTGGTGTTCGCTGAGCATGCCTGTCAGCTTGGGTCCCCTGGGGAGCGTAAACAGCAGGAGCCTTGTTTGTAAATCTCCAAAGGGTGGTAGGCGCTGAGAAGCACAGCTTAGCCAAGACGGTTGCTTATCCGGGCATGCACAGTGCTAGAATATTAGGCTGGCAAGTATAAAAATAAAATGGCTTCTACAGTGGTTGTGATTTTTCGGGTGTTGGTATATAAATTCTGCCTAAATTTTACAGTAGTCTGTTCAGTTCTCAATGTTTCAGAAGCATTCATAACCAATTTTTATACAAGACAGCTCTTATATTTTCTTACCAGCATTTGTATTTCCTTTTCTTTGTTCCCTTATGCAGTTTCTCATGTGGGTGAGGGAACTATGTGATACGCTCCACCTGCCATATGGAGCAAAAGTCTTGAATTTATCTGTCTTCTGTATTAAATCTCAGCTGAAAAACCCCATTTGCTGCCTTGTCTGACTTCCTCAGAGACAGAGCTGCTTCTCTAATCAGTTTTCTAACAACATCACTTTTGTAATGGGGGATACAATCTGCCTCAGAGATAACAGGCAAAAAAAAAAAAAAAAGCCTGTAGGAATCTCGTTCATGTGACTATTTGCTGTGATTGCATCTGGATGCGATGAGGAGGGTGCTCACACAGGTGTGGGAGCTGCACCCTGTCCCTCAACCAGCCCTGAAGGGAGCATTGCACCAAGAAAAGCCGCAGGACGCTCCGCTTTGACACCAAGTGAGTGCCGAGTCCAGAGCAGACAACGATGCGAAGAAGTGGTGACCTTGTAGCTGTCTCATTCAGGGTCCAGTTCCAAGACATCTGTTAATTTAACATTGGCTGTGAGAACTATCGGAGCAAATGGCTTGGAAACGAGGTGCCGTAGTGGGAAAAAACCTGATGCTATATAACACTGCTGATTGAAAAAAAATCTTATTGAAACCCATAAACCCCCACCCCTCCCTTCACAGCTACAACATGCTCTGTCATTGTCAGTGTCTCCCATGCACGGGGTGATGAATCGCCATTTTAGGCAGGCGGTTTATGGCTCATAAATACTTGGGTGTGTCAGACTGTAATGGATCCCTTAGGAATGACAGGACTGTTTGGACAGTGGCTGAACACATCCCTCTGAATTCCCATCCCTTCAGCATAGAAAATGGATTTTAATGGTCACAAACAGATGGTATTCATGAAAGGGAGAAAAAAAAAAATCAGATTATAGCTCATGTCAGACAGGGTGGAGAAAATAATCTGCTATATTTAAAGCTTTATTTTATTAGAAACAGGAATATAGCTTCAAGCGGTTCTGGTACAATAAAAAAAATAATCTAACTATTAGCAATAAGTGGGTCTTAAAAGACAAAGCAGTTCAGGTCAATCTAGGTAAGAAGAATCTAATCTCCAATAGTGGGGTCATAGTTTAGTGTGCTTTTTTTTATTGTTTTTTTTTTTTTTTTTTTTCAACTAACACGGGTTTGATTGCCCCNNNCTTTTTTTTATTTTTTTTTTTTTTTTTTTGTTCAAATCAGCAGGGTTTGATTGCCCCAATTCAGCTGTCAGGCAGCAGGAAGAGTTAAACCAAAGTGTCCTGCATCCCAGGAGAATGTTGTTAACAGTACCTCAACTTTCTGAGCATTATCTAAGTCCCTTAGAAATCTGGTTCTTTGCATTTTTTAGAAAGGCCAGGAAAAAAAACATTCAAGTCCTGGATCACCCTGAAATAATTATTTTAAACAGGATGCTGCACTGAAAAATCACTGATCCTAGCAACTTTGGCTCAGATGGTTGTTCAAGCCTCTAGAGAGCACATAAACACCCATTAATGCGTACTTCATGTGTAATATAGTGATAAATACAAGGCCTATTATTGACTGAGGCTCAGACACATGAGACTTAAATTTCAATGTAGACACTTAACTGTGCGTGTGATCTATAAAAAAATCCATATAATGCCTTAGATGTTTGTTTCCATTATTATCTCCAGTCACTATCAGCAAATGCACCCAGAGTCCTGGGAGCCAGGACTGGAGCCTGTAACACTCAGTTCTTTGTGGGTTATGGTGGCAGGTTTGCTGATAGTATATGCTCTTTCTGATCCTTTGAATCTTACATTCCTGCCTTCATGCCCAGTTTCAAAAGGGTTAAATAGCTTTGTTCTTTCATTTTTCCCAACAGAGTGCATAAGGCGGTGGCTGAGGTATGTCTTCTGAAGTGCCAGGTGTTCTTCTGAATGCCATTTGCCTTGATGGTGCACAGGGAGCTTAAAGGTGAATGGCAGCAACTCCTCCTTGATCCATGTTTTAAAAAGTTAAGATATGCATGTACAAAGCAATAACAGGTGTCCAAGCCTATTTGTAGTCTTTGCGTGAAGAATCTTTCTTCTGCACTACCATCTCTTGCCGGGTGGCAGAAAAGTCCGCATCCTTCTTTTCACTCTTTGCTTTTCGCTGCTGAGTATTGCATATTATGAAACTAAATTTCTAAGTGCTTAACACTGGGTAGGGATTTTAGACTATGACAACCATTCCTAGGATCCAGTGCCTAAAACCTTTTATAGTTCCAGCCTAGTGTGTGTTTCTAGAGTCAAAAGGGAGGTAAAATATTTTTGCCTACTCTGATGTCAGACAAAAGCTTCCAGTGAACATCTTGCAGGGCTCGAAGTCAGAGGAGAGCTGAGATGGGACCTTGGATTACCAGATAAGCAGGAGTGGGTTTGCTACTCTGCTGTATTGCTGCAGTGCCCTGCGGTGTCTGGCTGCTGTGTGGAAAGGTCCAGTGCTGTCCTGTTACGGCTCGACTGGGCAGTGATTAGGTTTTCATTCCTGAGTATGTCAGCTATGAGAATTGCAGGCCATTTCCTTGATATAAGGGGGAAAACCAGAGGAAGGGTGTGATTAAACTGCTGAAGTGATTGATTTGGCCAGTTGCTGTGGTGCTGGCTGGTGGCCAGCAACACTGGGAAGCTGCAGTGGGCAGCCTGGAAGCACAGGAAGCACAAGGACATGGAGGAAGCAGATAATGGGCAAATAAATCGAATGGCATATGTGAAAATGCAAGAAGAAATTGATGCTCTGAAGACGCAGTGTTCTTTGCCGTAATATTTTATATGAATCCTCTTGTAGGGTGGATAATGGCACGAATGGGAAAAATGAACTTTCAGCGTCAAAACAAAAAGTGCGAAATATTTTTTTTTTGTGAAATGATCAAGAGATCTTCATGCTGTCTAAGAGACCACATAGATTGAGCCTCCAACTGCCTCTGCAGGGAGCGGTAAGAAGCAACCGGGACCGCAGCTCTGCTGAGTTTGTACCAGAGAGTCTTAATTTCTTTACAGGGCTTTTTGTGAGACTTGCAATAAACAAAGACCCAGTATTCATCTCTCTGGCCCCGAACCAAGCGTGTTATAGTTGATTCTCCATCTTACTAACCTCCTCTGAGCTCCGCTGGGAGCCAGTTACTGACATTTGCACTGTGCGTACAATGTGAGTATCAGTGTGTTAAATCAGCACGAGCATACAGTGTTGCCAGCTCCTATTTTTTATGAAGAAATAATCACAATATCGGAAATAATCCTTGAAGGCTGTGTTTCTGGATCCGTGTGAGTATGAGTATCTCAAAATTCCTTAAAGAAGGAAAAGAAAAAAAAGAGAAAGAAAAAGAAGTTGAAAATATGAACCAAATGCAAAAATCAAAAGAGAACTAAACAATATAAAATGGAATATGCTTTTTAATGCTTGTGATTTTTGTGGCATGGCCAATCACTTTTCAATGCTTGGGCTTGGCAAAAGTAGAAAAATTACAGAAAAGTGTGGACAACATTTCTCGCAGATCTTTCTAAGGGAAGAAAGAACTGAGGAACAAAGGGGCCATGAGAAGGTCTTTGTCTCTTTCTCAGTGGGTGAACATGCCTGTCATTGTGTGAAACAGAAGGCAGTAGTGTGTGCCTGGTGGCCCTCAGAGCTTCAGGCCATTCGGGTGATTACTGAACAGCCATGGCCGGGGCCTGGGAGCACAGTATGCGTTGGGTAATAACTGCGGGGCTGGTCCGTGTGATCTGGGCAGCTGGCCCTTCCAGCCTGCATGGAGACAACCGACTCGTTTCACCGAACCGCCCTCTGATGGTAATAACTTCTAGTCCCAGCTAGCTGAAAATGGATGGAAAACGGGTGACCCGGAGGTGAAAGGTGCCATATCCCATTCCAGTGCCCCGAGTCACTCGCGCTCTCCTGACAATGAGCTTTCTGTGCTGCGTTGAGGGATGCTTTTGCATTGCTGCACTCCAGCATGGCTTGGGAGCTGTGGTTAAAACAAATAGACTGCTTTCCACAAACTCTTGCCCTACGGCCCCTTGTTTATTTTAAAGGGCATGGTAGCACACAATGCGTAGCCTAGGACTGTATTGCTGGTTACAAATAGCAGCTTGCTTTGGCTTCTCTCACCTTGAAAATTAAGATCTTTGCTAAAGCCTGTACAACTCATACCAGAGTGTGTGTTGTGGGCTGCTAGACGTGAGTGAACATAGGCTACAAGTTCAATGCAAGTTATGTCCATTTCACATTTTGTCCCATTTTTACAGCAATGTGGGTCTGCAATTTCTGGAAGCTGATAGTATTTGAGCCAAGGAAGTTACACGTATATGCGAAAAAGAGGTACTATTTGTAACATCTTGGTCTACCTGTAAGGTTTTGCATGTTTGTAATGTCCCATAGACAACACAGTTTAGTCCTGCCCACGTATGAAAAGGAGCAGGAGAAGCTTGTCTATTTAGCTGACACTGGTCTAGCTGGTCAGTGGCAATAGTGTACTGATGACTGAGGTGTTTACATGCACATGGAAATGCAGCTCGTTATTTCTGCAATACCATTCAGCTCCACTATTGTGCAGTTCCCCACCTTATCTAGGGTACCACACATTAGACAGACACCGTGTGCTATGGCAAGGTAGGATAGACTTATTGTGAAGAATCTGCAGCACACATGCCTCATTAAGAAAAAAATATTAACTAAAACTCTTTCCTTCACCACTCCAAAAACATGGAAAACCTGTTAATTAAAGTGAGAAAAATCAGAAAGGACTGAGTGAAATTCCCTCTTACTATGTCCCCTTCATTGTGCTTTGCTTTGTTCTGAGGCATTTGCCTGAAGTACAGCACTGAAGCACTAATCCTCACGTGTGTGTTTGCTCTGGCAGGTTAAAACAATGCCTTAATACTATTTATTTTTGTGACATGAATGTAGACCTCTGTAGGGCTCTTGTGCCTCAGTGTTTTGCAGCAAAGGTCAGGAGTCTTATTCATAAGACTTCCAAAGTGTTATTGTTAAAACGTCTCTTTGCTGTGTCACTGTTTCCCCTTTCCTCTCCTCATTCAAAATAATACATTGTCATTAGTGACTTATAATGCTCTCCCTCCAAGCGCAGCGTATCCAGCTTTCCTTGACTTTTTCCCAAGCTTCCTTCCTATTTAAACAAAGAATTGTTTTAGTCAGTTTGGACCCAAATATTCCTTACCTTACTATCATGAAAAAAAAAATCATTCTGTTTTATGCAGTGATTTATAAGCGCTGCAGCTTTATTGCTATTGGAAGCTGCAGCATTAAGATTTGGTACAACAGAAAAATTATATTCTGGTATGGGCTTTCTTGCAATGTTCGCTCTGACCTTTGTGAGAGTCTTTCTATGGCTAATGTGGCCAAAACTTTAGGCTTTTAATACATTACCCAGTTTATGAATCCCTGTAAATGACAGTTCAGCAAGAAGGGAGAAAGGGAGGAAGATGTGCTACTATAATTCAGTAATGATGTGTACTTTGTACTTATAACTGAAGGTTGTCACTTACATCATATATCTTGATTTCAGACATCTTTAACTTGGCATTTAATTTTTTACTCAATGACTTTTAAAGTCCAAAAGATCCATAAGATCATCCAAAATGACATTTTCAGTGATTTGGACTCTCAATTATTACTTAGTCTTTACACTGAGCCTGGTGTGTTGTTTCTGACCAAATCATGTCCTATGGTAAAGTCACCAGTGCCCCATCTGAGCACACGGAGGGATGCTGAACACAAAACTTGCCCACTACAGGCCAGAAATTAATCATCTTCATTGTTAACCTGCTTATTTCTTCAGATTTATCTGTCTTTACAGCTTGAAACTATTGGTTCTTGTTACAGTTTATTCTACTGCATCAAAAAATCTTTATTTTCATCTTGTGAGAGCATTTATTCACTGTAACTGTGTTACCTCTAAGTCTCTATTTTGATAAACTGAGCAGGGCAAGCTCTGTAGGTGTCTTGGTAAGGCAAATTCTGCAGTCAAGGAATATTTTTTGTGCCTCTTTTTGCGCTCCTATAAAGCTACTAGCATGGTTTCTGAAGGAAGTGTGACTAATGCGATCATAGTGTCTGTCTGTCCAACTCCTTCCCATTCTTTTCCTCCTACCTTACTAAATCTTTGGCTGCTTTAACCCGAAACTGTCAGAGGGGCAACAGTCTCAGAGTCATTACAGTCTGCATATGTGCACAATGTGTGCTCGCAGCCCAGAAAGCCAACTGCATCCTGGGCTGCATCAAAAGAAGCGTGGCCAGCAGGTCGAGGGAGGTGATTCTGCCCCTCTGCTCTGCTCTCGTGAGACCCCACCTGGAGTACTGCGTCCAGCTCTGGAGCCCTCAGCACAAGAAGGACTTGGACCTGTTGGAGCGGGTCCAGAGGAGGGCCACGAAGATGATCAGAGGGCTGGAGCACCTCTCCTATGAGGACAGGCTGAAAGAATTGGGGTTGTTCAGCCTGGAGAAGAGAAGGCTCCGGGAAGACCTTATAGCAGCCTTCCAGTACCTAAAGGGGGCCTACAGGAAAGATGGGGTGGCACTCTTTATCAGGGAGTGCAGTGATAGGATGAGGGGTAATGGTTTTAAACTGAAAGAAAGGAAATTTAGATTAGATGTTAGGAAGAAATTCTTTACTGTGAGGGTGGTGAGGCACTGGAACAGGTTCCCCAGAGAAATTGTGGATGCCCCATCCCTGGAAGTGTTCAAGGCCAGGCTGGATGGGGCTTTAGGCAGCCTGGTCTAGTGGGAGGTGTCCCTGCCCATGGCAGGGGGGTTGGAACTAGATGATCTTTAAGGTCACTTCCAACCTGAACCATTCTAGGATTCTATGATATTTAAAATTTTATGAAAATTGTTGCTCTGGTAAAAGGTGAGACACATCTGGGCTAGTGCAAAAGGAAAGGCGGCTAGACCTCAGCCAACTGGCCAGCCAGCCTGTGCCCCTGGGCTGCCCAGCCAGCATTGCCTCAACTCTTTCCTCAGGGTGATGGTGAGGAGACAGCAACAAACACATCAGGGATAGAACTGGGCTATTGCGTAAGTGATGGAGGAGTAAAGAAATGGAAGAATGCAATTTCATAGGACAACACCTTTCCTCAGTTGTTTCATGAGCCTCAGAACTAATCATAAACTGCAGGCATCATCACTGGATGGAGCGCTTCTCAGTCAAAAGAGACTTTCCTGTAAATCAGATGTAGGTGTTACAAAATTAAAGATGCCAGCTACGTCAATTATTATTTGCATGCTGGGAAGATATTTGCTATTTTTGGATTTTTATATCTCTGTGCCTGTGAATTTGAGCTTTGTTGATGCTAGTGAACACTTCATGATTATTTGGCGAGAAATGTGGTCTACATTATATGACACTCTATGGTGCTATGAATAGAAGTCGTGCAGGCTGAAGCATTCCAGACATTCTGTGTCATGGTATGTATCTGCCATAACACAAATGGAATAAAATACTCCAGACAGCCCTGACAGTCAGACACCTCTGGTAACTAATATATTTTGTGATGACTTTTACTATCCCTACCATGTTATGAATTATTATCCTGCCTGTTGCCTTAAACAATTAGTAACACAAATTCCAATATCCTGCCCCATCATACTGACAACCCACCAATTATATATCTAAATGTATAGACTCACGAGATAGGTTATCATCTCTTGGAGGAAGCAATTATAGGACAATGCATGTCAGCCGGAAGATTAAGGGCCCCGTGCTAGTTCAAAGAGTTGAGTTTCAGTTCTCATGATCCGTTATGTCAGTGACTTTGGGATTAATAGCCACCTGAGATCAAGATGATTTGCGTAGGAACATTAATGATGGTACAGTACAGTGTGTAGGGGTCAGACGTGAATGACTGGTGAGGAGTATTCATGGAGCTCATGGGAGGACCATCAGGCATCTGGGAATGGGCTAAAAAGAAAGCATGTAAAAATTGTTTACTTGTAATTTTAGACAATCTACAGGCTTCTAAATATATTTCCTTTACACAATGGTTTTAAACTAGAGCAGAGTACGTTTAGATTAGACATTAGGAAGTTCTTTACAATGTGTGTGGTGAGGCACTGGAACAGGTTGCCCAGAGAGGTGGTGGAGGCCCCATCCCTGGAGACATTAAAGGACAGGGTTGATGAGGCTCTGAGCAACCTGATCTAGTTGAAGATGTCCCTGCGTACTGCAGGGGGTTGGACTAGATGGCCTTTAAAGGACCCTTCCAACCCAACACATTCTATGATTCTACACTCGCAGTTTTCAAAGAAAGATTCTTTTAAGAAGCCTTGCAATGATATGATATGATACTACACTTCTCCTTGTAGAGGCTTTGGCTGATTCAAAGATCATTAATAAATTTTTAGTCATTAAAGGAAATGCTGTCTTGATACCATGCAAATACAAGATGAGCCATGTTTCCTGCCACAGAGAAAAGGTTCTCGGCAGGTTTTATTTAACACATTATATTACATAGGTACATTACTATATATATGTCTTATATATGTCATATATATATATGTGTCATATAAATACAAATATAAATATATAACAGATATAAAATATAGAAAATAATTTATAATACTAGGATAATATATAAAATAATACATTATATATAATTAGTCAATATTTTTTACAGCGTCGGGGTCCCTGCTGCAGAGGCATTTTTATTTAGCATTTGAAATCATCCTACATTTGTTGCATCTGAATGGTTAATAGAACAGCTGCAAGGTGGTAGCCAGAAGTGGCATATTATGTGCAGTAAGATAAAACTGGGAAAGGTGCAGTAGTATAAAATAGTGGCGAAAGAGTTACTATGAGCATAGGTAAGGGAAACAAGGCTGAAACTGATGGATTTATTTATTCTGTGCAGTTGTTCCTCAACTGAGGTAGATTTGCCATCACAGTTGGAGAAACCGTGCTGATTTCTCTGCTGAGGATAGTGCAGAACACAGGAGTGTGCATCTCTGCAGCTGAGAACTGGCCATGATGACTGTGTGCTGTTTCAGGGAGAGCTACTTGGAGTAGCTCAAAGCAGGGTCAGGGAGCGAGCTAAAGGTTTGGTGGTGTGAACAAGCAGAAGCCTATTTCTGGGCTCATTCCCTTTTATTTCAGCAATGCCATGCTCGTATGTGGCTAAGAGAGGTAAACTGGATCCCATGTTCACTTTTGTCCTCAAAATTTTAAGTGATGGAAAATCAGTTATACTGGTTTGTTACCTTCACTGAACTTTACATTTCAATGCTAAATTTGTTGAATTTCATCTTCCAGCTACTGTGTCTCATAAGGCATTGTTTTTGTTAAATCTCTTCCTCACTGTAAATGTATGTAGGCTGTAATCAAGTAATTTCTTAACCTCTTGAATAAACTTAAATAGATTAAGTTTCTTCAGTCTCCACCTAACAGCTGTGTTTTCCTGATTTAACCATTCTCCCCTAAGCCCGTCGCAAATTTTTGGCTTCGTTTTTTGAAGTGTGGATTCCCCTAAAGGACACGGTGTTCTAGCAATGAGCTCACTGATGACATATGCGGAGAAGGTACCATCTCTGCCACCCAGTATTATTTCCCCGTTTCTTCATCCAAAAAATCTTTTATGCTTTTAAATATGAGCTGTTCTGCTCAATTAGCTGTCTTGTAGAGCCCCGAGGCAGTTCCCCATTGCGGAGGGCTGATCTCCATTCTCTCTTCCCAGCTGCCCAAGCTTTTGTTTTGAAAACACGTTTTGCTTGACTGGGCATGGTGTACAGGGCAGACAAATTGATCTGACTGCTCTTCTAACCTTCCTGATACCTGCATATTTTATCAGCAGTTTTGAACTTCCGATTAATGAAATTTCGATTTGAACTTATGGTCAATGAATATGATGATTCTGCACTTGCAGCTTCCCCACTAATTTTTAAAGATCTGCGAATCAACCAGTCCCTATCCAACTTAACATGCGCTCCAGTGATTGCATTTTTCCTATAGTTAGTATAGAATGGCACAAGTGTAATAAGAAATCATGTGCTGGGCAATTATCTAAGAGTATGAATTCTTCCTATTTGCTTTTTGAATGAAACTTGCAGCCTCAGAGAACAAAAATGGATTTGTTTGACATGTGAAATTTCTTTTAAATCACTGTAGCTGCTCTTGGTCTGTAACCATTGCACAGCTCAGCTGGGCTTTCCATGGACTACAAGACAGTTTAGTTTAATCCACCTTTTTCTGTAGCTCATGAATTTCTTTCAAGAGTGCACAAAAAAAAAATCTACAATGAGTCATTAATCAATAAAGACTATTCTATTTTCTTAACTTTTTCTATTGCTCTCTGAATTAGAGGGAAAAGGGAAAACTTAAGTTTTATTTGTTCTGTTGCAAATGCAAATTCCTTCTGGAGAAAGAAAAAAGTGGAGGGTGTGAATAAAACAAATGGATATTTCTAGACTTGATAGATGCATGGAGAACACTGAGAAAGTCCAGAACTTTGCAGACAAAAGTATGGTTTTGGAAAAACATAATTTTCACTTCAAAAAGATATGAAAAAAAATGGGCGGGAGATCTTTTAAACACTAGGCCCCAAAATACCACATACATTATTATCCATCTGTAAAAGTTTGAGTGATACTTACGTCGTGTTTGGGAAATTACTTTTTTTATAATTCACAAGAGGATAGAAAACCCTTTCCATTTCTCTTAGTCTGTCTGAAATGCATAAGGTTGGCAGTTGTTGTTGTAAAGATAGAAGAAAAAGACATAGGTGGAGAACTTTCCTCTAGCTAGAATGCTCCACACTACATACTATGCACAATGCAAATCTAAATGTTGAGAGCTAGCTACATGATTTAAGAGGGTGACCAGTCATAAAGAACTTGATACAAGATGGAGTTTTCCTTTTGTATGCTTACAAGTGTGCTCTTCAAGACTTGTTCTCAATGTAAATACCAAAAAGCCTGCACAAAAGAAACCCTTGATTAAAACCTTTCTTTCAAGTGTCAATCACAAATAGAGGAAGCTCGATTTCACTCCATTGTCTCTGGAAAGACCATTTCTACTAAGCTGTTTTCACATGTTGCTCACTGATTAGATGCTTCTTTGCATTTGGATGTATATTACAAGAAAAAAATGATTTTGCCCATCTTTTGTAATTTACACAGATCATGAAGCCATGAGCCATGAAGACTGCACAAACTCTACAACAATTCTTTTTACCTAGTAGTAAAATGCCTCCAATTTATTATGCAGTTACTCAGTTTAAAAGCTTAGTCCCCCCAAAAGTTATTCTTTTCTTAAGAAATACAGATGCCTTTAAAAGTATTTCATTAGCCTTATTCTCGAGACTTTTTCTTCCTCTCTGGCTCAGCAGAATTGCTGCTGTTCATTTGGAGACAATGGCTCCCAGTGAGACTCCAAGTGGGAAGTGTGTCATAGATCATGGTATGGAATCACACTAATTTTTCTAATTAAGGATCTACCAAGGCTTTTATAAGCATGATGCATTTTTGCTCACTGTCATGGCCTTCCCTTCTGTCTCCAAGAGGGAACAAGATAGATAAGCTAAATATTTTTTCCCTAATTTTTGTTCAACTTAATATACCTTCTATTACAGTAGCCAAGGAGGAGGACAGCATACTGTACAAGAGTAGTCCGCCTGAAAGAGATGGCACAAATACAGCTCCCAGGGCTTCTCTACAAGAGTAATGATTGATTGACGTGATCAGAACAGAATTCACATGACAGGCTCCTCTTAACACTATCTTTAAATAATAACGCTGCTCCCAGTGCTCTAGCGTAATTGTCTCTTTTGATAGCATCAGCTGAGAAGCATGTATTGTCTCCTAGGTTGTTAAATGCCTAACAAGTCTGGGATTCATAATTAAGTCAAAGGAAAAAAAAAAGATACCTTTGAAGCCACTTTTCACTGTGAGTTACCTGCCTGCAACCTGAAGTGCCTCGCCTTAGCCTAGAGGCGCACAGAGACAAAAAAGAGAGGCTCACAAAGCTCCTTCCTGCTGTAAAAACCTACAAAGAGTTCAGAAAAACAGTTGCAGTGTGGAGAAGGGCACCCACAACTCCTTCCACAAAAAAGACTGCCCCAGCACGCATGTGCAGAGGGGAGCTGGGAGGACCCCAGTGGCCTGGCTGGGAGTGCACAGCGATGCTGTGTCTCAGGAGTGCGTTGACTGACATCTACAGGGCTCAGATCTATAGTTCAGGATACCAAAGGCATCCTTGTGGTTGTGCGCCTATTAGTTATGGGGGGAAGATGCATGCTTTATGTGTAAACAGCTATTCTCTCTCAGGTTTGTGGGGTGAAATATCTGTCTGATGGCTGGCTGGTAGGAAAAGCATTTGTGGCTGTTTAAATGTGGGATGAAGCCACGGCTGGAACTGGCTTTGTTCTTTTTGGCTGATGAAGACGGATAAAGGGTGTCTTTGGCAATTTGACTATAAGAAGGGCTGTTATAGCAATCAACTTCTAACTTTCATTTCACAGTTTCTGCCTGTTATCTTTGATAAATGAAGGGGCTTAGGACCAGGAGTGCCTTCTGAAATGGAGGGGCTTAACCATCATGATGCCTGCGCGTGCAAACACAAGTTGAAATCACTGGTACAGTGTTTGCTTCACATCACAGTTCTACCACCTGTTAAATTGCTTCACCTCGGCACCATGCTGGGTCACGTTCCAGTGAGCATGACATGCATAACCTACCTGTGGGCTTTGGCAAAATGCAGTAAATTCACTCTCCTCTTCACCGCCTCGCTTACCTTCCCTCTGGTGCTTTGTGTGACAAGACGAAATGTGTGCCACTGGACTGGAATAAAACAGAAAGCCACTTGCAACTTCTTTAATATGGTGAGGATGATGTGGAGGAGGGAAGCAACTTTCTCAGTTGATCAGGCGTCTAGGAGTCTTAAAGAACATTGCTCAGCTTGTCCAGAAAAAATCCACAAAGCTGAAAAATAGTAATAACCCCCAAATACATCCATCACCACCACAAATCTTCCCCTGATTAAACTGCTTGGAATTCTACTTGGCAATGATAAAGAATGGCATTTGAGAAAGGTCACAAGAAACATTTTCAAGTTCACTCGTCTGGAATAGATATGTATTTAGATTGCTCAGTTGTAGTGTATTGATCACCACAGTGATTTCAGAGCTCTGCATTTCTGGCAAGGAGAATGATCATAGGTAGTAGACTGAAACATCTCAGCCCCTTGCGATGCACTTACGACAGGGCCACAGAAGGAATTTCCCTCATGGTAAGGTAGGTGCATCATGTGGGCTACTACAGCAAGTCATCTTCTGTGAAGGAACTCAATGAAAGTGATCCTTCCATGCAAGTGAGGTGGCTTATTAACAACCATGGGATAAGAGTGTGCACATTGCCTCATAAGAGCCTGTGCCTTGGATCACCATCCCAGCTTGCCTCGTGGTAGCTGTTCTTGCCTGTGTTGTATGTTGTGATCCCACAATAAGTGACTGTTTCAGACTGAGGCAGCAAATCTTCCTGAGCTCACGAGCCACATACCAAAAATCTTCAGCTGGCAAACAGCTACAAGGCATGCGCCCCATGGTCCAGGATGACAAGAGGAGGGAGAGCTTCAGGAGCAATTCAGAGGCAGGATGAGGCAATGGCTCCCCGAAGGTCCCATGGTTCCATGAGGTATGGGACTGTGCTGGGGTGACAGCTGAATCCAGAGCAACTGAGTGATGTTAGCAACGACTGACCCCACTCATTCCATTGGGACTGAATTAACCAGCAGCCCCTGTGCCAGTACAGCAGCTGTGGTCATGCAGTGGCACGCTGGCCAGAAGACTCCGTTAGGGCACCACTCCTTCGAATACCTGCCCACAGCCAAAGAACCTCTGCTTGGCAACACCTGTAGGCTAAAGGGTGCTCCTCCTGCTTTTAAAAACAAAACCAAAACGAATGAACAAGCTTAATCCAACCACCTCAAACTCCAGCCACCTCAAACTTCTTTTAACACTACAGCTCTATCCAGCTTGTTGATAACTCCATCTGTGATGCACAAAGAATAAAACCCAGCTGCCTAGAGGCCTCAGCACTAAGGCTTCTGTGTATGAGAAGCTGTTTGCAGAAACTGTGATGCACCTGAGCTACTGAAGTTATTACTTGGCCATCAGACTAATTGGTTGCAGACAAATTATGTGGAAAATTCTCTTTTTTGTATTTTCTGTCTTCAGTATTAATGCAGCAGCACTGGAACCTGAGAATGGAGCAGCTGAGCTGCAGAACCTCAACCCAAGATCATTCATGTAGTGTTTTGAGTCCCCTTACTCAGTACTAATAGAATTCCTGCCAAACCCAATTACTCCTACCCAAAGCTAAATTAACTTGCCTCTGTAGCAGTAACTTTTTTGCTCTATCTCAATACAAATTGAGGGAAAATTATTTTACCAAGTAAAACCTCTATACTTACATTCCTCCGAAGTTTCACTATGGGCCATGTATAGCTAGGTGCATAAATACACAAATACAACTACCTCTGTTTTTCAATTAAGTGTCTGTTGTCATTGGCCATCTCGGTATTAAAAGCCAGAGTGCCTCCATCCATCTAAAATATTTCAACATTACTGGAAAAAAAAAGAACAAAGACTGTCAGGTGCTGTGCATGTGTTTTGGGTCTGTGTCTCCTGATTTTTCTCCGAGAAGTGCCTCATTGAGGTGGATGGATTTATGTGAAGAACATTCTGTAGAAACTGGTGTCCAAATTAAAACACTAGCTTTAATCAGTGTAGCGGAGATAGTGGGCAGCAAAGAAGTAGGAACTTGTTAGCCAAGTCTCCGTGTTTGAACTATAGGACAGGGCTAAAATTGACAAAAATCATGCCACTTCGTACACACGGCTGCTTTGCGCGTACAGCTCAGCTTGCGCACAGGTCCTGTCCTGACAGCAAATTTCCAGTTTTACACTCACTGGTAGGCAAGCTTAGTTTATACAGGGGAACAGCATGGAGAAACAATGCTATTCCTTGAATCATACTTGAACCGGCAAGTCCTGACGTACATAAGCTCCCCCATCTGCACAGAGCAAAGATTAAATGGAAATTTCATCTTACTGGATCAAATATTATCTTCTTACTCCTTCACATCTTTTTTATTGGTAATAAACAAAAGGAACTTGTCCTTTAAAATGACAAATTTTCTTTTATTTTACTCATATTGTCAGAAATAATTGTTTAGACTTTGTTTACCCTTGGCTAGAAGTTACAGATGACTTTGCAGGACATTTCTGAGAGCAAGAAGAGCGACTGTCCTGTGTCAACCACCACAGTGTGGCCAGCATGGACCATACAAGGAAACATGTTTGAAGTATCAATGCATGAAAATATGGTAGCCTTACTTTTTCACTGTATCATCTAAATCCTTCAATATGAAAGACAAAAAATAGTTCTCTTCTCCTCATAACATCTGTCTCATTAAGATATCTTCTCCTGTTCAGTGCAGGTAGGGTTTAACCTTGAGATACTTTCTCTTCCATAAGAAGAGACATGGGAGTCTTGGACTAGAAAAGAGCAAATTCTGCTATAAGGCAATGTTTTATAACCCTTAAACTTTCCTGAAGTTTGCATCCTAATTTTACTATTCCAGGTAGTTTTTTGTGGAGAGCTTCATAGCTTGGGAGACGAGAAGAGATCACTGTTTTTCTCATCTCACACCTTACACAGCACACAGGGTTAGGAAAGTTGTCTTATTGCCCCATCAGTAATAACATGATTATGGCTGAACCAGAAAATTGTGTTTCTGAGTTCAGAGCAAAGTCTGGTGAAGCTGTGATATTCTGGCATAAATCACACTTTTTTAGGCTCCTTTTGGAACAAGACTCTTGGTTAGCCTCCTCTTCTCTGAAAATGTCCATATATCAAGGCTTAAAATGCTTAGTGGTGTTATTTGAAAATCTTTTAAATTCACTCATATGGATGGGAAATGGAATAATTACATAATATCAGCAATAGCACTAGAATAAGGCAAAATAGGACATCCAGGCTTGTACACTCTAAGGTTAAATATGTGATATCAGAAAATTAATTTTACATATGTTTGTTGCTGCACAATCCAGGGAATGGTGACAAATGGAACATAGTCAGTCCAGCAAGAAATACCAAGAGGAATACCAAGGGGAGCCAGGAAAGTGTTGTCAGGCAGCAATGACATCAGCCTGCAGCCCTTGCCAGCCTCCCTCCACCACGTCCACTGTTCCAGATCACCGCTCTGCGAAGGGCCACCACTCCCCGTTAAATCACTGCGCACATGACCAACTCTAAAAGTCTTTTTTTTTTTCCAGTTTACAAGAATGCATCCTGACTACCTGATATCTAATGTTGAATATGAACCAAATACTCAGCATTTCAGATGGATTCCCTTCCTCTTGCCCTGCTGTGGTCCCTTCTTCAATTTTCCTTGTTTTCTTCAGAGCTTGTTAACAGGGTGAAGGCTTTTAATGTGTAGATCATTCTCTCCACAGTGTGGTTTGTTACCAGATCCTTTTGGGCTGCGTCCACTCTCACAATTGTTTCTCCAGGCTGGTTTGGAGAGTGTATATAATGTCTGAATACCTTAGTAAAGAATCTGTCATTGTGGGGGTCAAACAGATGAGGAAACTGGTGGCTAACTAATGGTTTTTGCTTGCTTGGCTTGTTCATTTCATAAATAGAAGAAAATGTTCTTCAGTCAATGACTGATTTATTTTCAAAGCTTAAAAATGTTAGAAAATACTGTGTGGGAAGTGGAATTTAATCTTCCCAAAGGAGACACTGGCCTTCAGTTTTCAGATATTACTTTAAATGTACCTAAAAATCATCAATGGTTAAACAGAGCTGTTTCCAAGAGTGTTTTGATGGCTTACAAAGGTCAAACTAAAGCTTAGTTTAACTATTTTAAGTTTCATAACCTTCAAAAGACAGTGACAGCTGAAATAACTCAGGGGTTTTTTTTGTAGTAACAATCAATATAATGTCTGGAAAAGCATGAGAAGGATATATAATTTTCAGAACTCACCGTAAAAAAACAGAAGTAATGTTTTTATTGAAAGAGATGTATTTTTACTTCAGGATAGATAATGTGCTTTTCTATACCATTGGAAAAAACTCAGCAAAGACAAAGTACTTCAATTTTACCATGAGGCAAGCTCAGTAAGATCAATTTTGTTGTCCTCATTGACAGTTATTGAATTATCTTGGAGTACAGCTAGATCTTGCTTCTGTTTTTACACTGGAATAGCTCACACAAATTGGTATTACCACTTGTTAGCATTATTCTAGGTAAGCAATGTGAAAAGTAAATTATTTCACTTATTCTTGTATTCAATTTCAATGGGAATTAAAATCACAGACACTCTATTAGATGTTATTTTTTAATTCTTCGTATCTACCAAGCAGCATCTTGTCACATAAGCACTCCAGTAATTTTGACGTGAACATGTTCAAGCCTGAGTCTTGACAAAGGCAGGGATTTCAAGTTGGTGTTTAAAAAAAGGGAAAAAAAACCACAGAGTCAAAGATACCGTTGACTGAAAGATGGTCTTATAACTGCAGCTGTGTTTTTGGATGTGGAAACCTTGTGGTCCCTCCTATTTCTTCTGTAGTTGTCCTGAGAGATATTTCACCTATTTGATTCTGCCCTCCCTTAACCCTTAGCATTACCTCAGTCTGCAGATAGCTCCATTCTGGGTCTTAGTCTTTTTCTCAGATTTCTACCACTTAAAGTGTCTGCCTTTTAAGAGTGAGGGTATCATATTTATTTGTGTCTGGCATTACAATAACAGATGCCATAAAAATAGACGCAATTTTATGTAGGAATTGCATGTGAACATTTGAGTGCACAATTTATCTCCTTTGCAGTTTGATCAACACCCTAGAAAAATCATACTAGAAAAACATTAAGAATAGAACATTGAAAAAAATACAGAAAATAATTAATTAATAAAAATAGGAATTGCTGCAAATATAAACTTCTGAGTACATTGAAATGGAATCTAACATGGCCCATGTCTTCCCACGTCTTCCAAAAATAGCCTTGAACACATGTTCCAAAAATCACATAAACTGTATTAGCATGTTTGAAAGAAAGATGTACAATAGTTAATTATTTTTTTTATTTGGAAAATCCTAGGGTTGCTTTGTTTGTTTGTTTGTTTATATTTTCATTCCAAAATTAAAACTTGAATTACCTTAATTAATTAATAAGCTGATACATAAAACTTAATTTAATTTCTGGAGACGTTGGACAGCTTTACCTTTTATTTTAAACCACTGAGCTTATTTGTAACAAAAAACTATTTCTCCCTTTTTAAAGAGATTAGATATTTCCTGAATCAGTATTTATTTGTTACTAACATCAGTTGATTTGAATCTGTATTTTAGGGAATTATTTTATAAATTATTTTCAAATTTTATCCATCACTAGTTTGGATATACCAGCCTTTGGATATACCTTACCTTATATGTCGGCCTAACCAGTTAATTATTCCTGGAAGTTTGCCATTGTTAAAAATTAATTTAGTATTGATTCATCCATAATTTTTTTCAAATGTATATTTAAATTATATGCTACTTTCTTTAGACATTGACTGGAGCAGTTAATGGCTTGCATGAGGTTTGTCCTTCATAAATATCATTAAAAATTACTCCCTTCAAATGGAAATCTAGCTTCATAGAGCTTGTTCTGTCGTGACACAATTACAGCTGTTTTCCTGTTCCAGCTCCAGGGGAATATATATCCATTAAAGAGTCATTAGATAAAAACGCACAATCAACTCCTCAGTGGGAACAAGAACCCACTCACCAAACCATGGGAGCTCTCTAGGCAACAGGCTAGATCCAGATACTTTTTTACTTACTCTGTTTCCCTGACTTTATTGATCTATCACTCCTTCCCACGTGCTGATGTGGCTTCAGTGCACTGACATCAGTATGGCTGAGTGTTAGGTAAACCCAATGACATACTGGATAGAGCTGCCTTCAGCTAGATCTGCATTAATAAATTAAATGGATTGAAGATCTTCCTGGACACTGAAGTCAACTGGCACAGAACAGCCCACATCTATGGTAGCAAATTTCGGCCACCGAACAGCTGGGTGGCTGCACGCACACTGCCTACTGGGAAAGGTCCCTCGGACCCTCCAACTCCCAAACCATGCTCAGAATTGCTTGGGAGAAAGCTTGTTGATGTGGGCATAACTTATGCCGTGGGCCATCCTCAGAGCTTATTAGTCTAGACAAACCTATCTCAGCGGCCAGAAATGTTTCCATGCACTCTTTCATTTACCAATGAAAAGCTTTGAAGCTTCACGAAGATGATCAGAGGGCTGGAGCACCCCTCCTGTGAAGACAGGCTGAGAGAGTTGGGGATGTTCAGCCTGGAGAAGAGAAGGCTCCAAGGAGACCTTATAGCAGCCTTCTGGGACCTAAAGGGGGCCTACAGGAGAGATGGGGAGGGACTCTTTATCAGGGAGTGTAGCGATAGGACAAAGGGTAGTGGTTTTAAACTGAAAGATGGGAAATTTAGATTAGATATTAAGAAGAAATTCTTTTCTGTGAGGGTGGTGAGACACTGGAACAGGCTGCCCAGGGAAGTTGTGGATGCCTCATCCCTGGAAGTGTTCAAGGCCAGGCTGGATGAGGCTTTGAGCAGCCTGGTCTAGTGGGAGGTGTCCCTGCCCATGGCAGGGGGGTTGGAACTAGGTGATCTTTAAGGTCCCTTCCAACCCAAACCATGCTATGATTCTATGATTCACCATAGCTGGAGTGAGGATGACTGCTTGCAAGTGCCAAGGTGTTAAAGTGCCTTGCTTATAATGGCTTTTGGGTAGGCATGGTTGCAAAACAGCCTGCCATTATGGACTTCCAAGTGAAGATGGGGTTTGGGAGATTTTTTTTGGTACAGGTTTCTTTCTTGGATGCAAGGATCTACTACTGTGGGGTTTATGTGAATGGGAGGACTTGGCCAAACGTGGTGTAGATAGTGCCACAGTGGAGAACATCCTGTATGAACACTATTAAATGGATACTGAACTATCTCTCCATTTTTACAGGTCCCTTCTTTGTGTTCTGAGAGGCCGGTGTATCCCTCATCCGAATGGGAGGCTAGGGCCGGTCTAAGAGCCTCCCATAATGTAGCAACTGACCCTAATACGGGAAGTTTGCTGGTCAGTTTGCCTTTATACCATCTGATGAATCCAGCTGGAGAGATTCTGAATCATGGAGCTGCTGTTAGTAAAACACTGTTTACTTGCGTTTTTCTAATAAACTGCTGGGGGTGGTAGTGCAGACTTCAGAAACCTGAGTTTTTCAGTGAACTGGTATCATTCAGAAATGAAGCTTAGAAGGGGCAACTCACAAAAACCAATAAAATTTATACTACAGCTGTTTCCTTTTGACTGAGAGCCTGTTTTACTCCACAGACAGCTTTTTATTTGACTGACCTGCAGGTAGACCTGAGGTAGGTCATTAGGCTACCATCTTCAGCGTTCTTTTTGTATCTACATTTCCTCAAGTTTCTGTGTAAGTAGCTCAAGGTATTTACAAAGTCTCAGGCTGATAATCTAGAAGTGTGCAAGGGCTAGATCTGTATTTCTAATTAGGTGATTTCTATTTCTCTGTAGAGAGAGAGATGAGCTCTTCAACACACAGTTATCCATTAGTGTTTATTACTGTTGGATCTCCTTTGGAGCTTTCTGCTGTCTAAGCTGAAATTTCAAGACAGCAAAATATCATGTTTTATTTTCAGATAAAGTCAGAAACACAAAGAAAGAAATGGTCAGCTTTCACTGATCATGGAGTTAAAAGTGCTGGGTTTATTTATATAAAGAACAATGAGGGGGAAAACAGAAAATAAAACAATTTATGCAATAAATCTCTTTGCTTAATCTCTTTATATGTTTCTAAATACTCGTTCCCACTTCTCACTCACTTTGCCTTTCGAAAATGGAATGTCTTCTTGTAATTGTTTTGGAAACAAACCAGCAAAAGGTAAAGCCTGTTCACCTTGATCCTGTGTCAGTTTACAATGCAGGGGATCTAGGCATGGCTCTTTTCTGGGTTCTTACAGCAGATGGCAGAAAAATGTGAACAGAAATTGGTACTGCTATTGCATTTTAGTTTCGTGCATCATCTTTCTGTATCCCAAGATGTTCCTATAGGCTGAAGTATTGTGGGTTTTCTCAACAGGAAAGTTTGGCCCACTGATTTTATGGGGAAGATTTACAACCACGCAGTGAGTATAGGTGATTTCCAGTGTTTGTGAGAGTTCATAATGTAAAAGTCCCAGCTGCAGCACAGCTCTGCATCACATCTCTAGTTTTAAGACAATCTGAGACCCCACAAATGAACAACACTGACTTTTGTCCTGTTAAAAATCCAAGGCATTTCTCCCCTCACAACATAGTCTTCAAAGTAAACTTGACCCTGGCTGTGAAATTCTCTCACGCATCGAGATACCAGCTTTTTGTATCCCATGGACATGGCAGTTTTCTGACTGATGTTTGGTTTAGACATACACATAAAGTGCCTGAGGCACCCGCTGAGCCTAAACAAAGAAGCCTGGGGAAGGTCTCACCATATCCATTGTCTTACACTGACATCGGCCTTTCCATTACAAAGCCCTTCAAGACCAAAAGTAATCAATAATGATGAATGTGGTTTCTTCCCTGTGTGCATCTGAGACAGATGGAGAGTCACAGTGGACAATAGCCTGCAGGCAAGGGCTCTGACACGGTTGTTTAAAAAAACCCTCCAAAAGCTTACATAAAAACAAGGTACAAAGTTTTGTGGTTTTTTTTCCATATTTGCCTGCCTGATGACAGATTCCTTCAGCAAGCAGTAACTGGATTGCCTGCTCGCATGAGGATCAGTGCTGCTGCTGAGCAGCATCCCTCTCTCAGAGAAATGGACAGTGCTTCTGCATGATTCTGTCTCTCTGCATCTCCCTTCCTTTCTAAACTCCCATTTCCCAAGCTCTCTTTACCTCTTTCTCCATCTCTCTCCTCTCTTGCTTATGCCGTCTGCTTCCCAGCATGCTTGTTTACAGAGGCATCATACAACTGGAAATACATGCCTCAGTTAGTTGATCTTGCAAAGAAGCTGGTTATGGACTATGCAACATCTTAAACCTCCTTACGTATAGCTGTGTTCAGTTAGAGTCAGATGGAGGAAGCAGTCCCATGGTGGCAAGTCCCCAAAGACACTTCAGGTAGCACTGCGACGAGCGTGGATGTAAGAAAGCAGTCTTGCTGAGGGTTGGCTTCATGTTGTAAGCAGATGCTGCATATACCTTATCTCATCCCAGCCTGGTTGCGTTTGTTCCACCCACAGCACATGTCCCCTGTGGCAAAAGTATATACCAGTCCTCTGACAAATGCAAAAAGAAAGGAAATCAAAGAAGGGAAATGATCAGAACCTGATTGTTTTTCCAGTGTTGGTTTTGTTTTTCATTTGCCTTAGGGTTCTCTTGCAATGCCAGTAGAGGTACAGCTGGTTAGTTGGGAGGGGTGATGGCAAGTCATTAGCAGTACCTGTAAAAGCATTTACAGTAGTGCTCACCTAAGAAAATGGTTTTAGTAAAGCTAGGAGCAATGACAGAACAAAAAGGAACACAAACAGGAACCTGTGAAGTTGGATTTTGCCCTCAGTTCCAATGGGATGAGAGAGAAGCTTTCACGTTTAATTATTATCAACAGAAGGCCCTATGTAAACATATTAAGAGGTTTTTATTAGAACATATTAGTAATTCATCAGAAACTGTCTTAATAGTATTTTACATGGAGTTCAACAGATGGTGCAATAGTGGATCTAAACTGAGAAATATTACATGAAGGTCACAAGATATTTTCAGGTTTTAATTAGCATATAGTGGGACTACTTGGTTTTAAGGCGTGGCTAACTTTGTTTCTGAACTTATGATCCCCTCCTCGTCAGTAGGCAATCCTTGCTCTGTGAGCTGCTCCACTGATCACCTAAAAGGATACGTAGTAATGCTGGCACATTTTGCTTTTCTGGACAAAGGCACATGCTGTCAGTCATCTGCAACACCGTGGCTAAGTTATTGACCAATGCTACTGTCTTTGTGCATCGAGGGAGGGGAAAACCCGTTGGAGACAGAGCTTGTGACGTCCAGGGAATGCTTCTTAATTCCCAGATTCTAATTTATATGGACACTGGCCATGAGTGCGTTTCTAACCTTTCCCTTCTTTTCTCCGTCTCACAGCTCCAAAGAGCAGGTGAGCTCTGTCCACTTCAAGCCCCATTTCTCCCACACCAGTGGAAAGGAAAGAGAAGGGCTGGCATTTTGAATAATTTATTCCAGTCTTCCTCAATGGGGGAGGGGGGGAAATCAAAGGCTTCTGGAGTCTGTGGGGTTGCACTGCTGCAAACGAGGGCACCGTTTAGCTCTGAATCAGGCTAATTCCTCCCTGTGGACAGCCTTTGGAAGAAAACAAAAAAGGACACCCAAAGACAGACTGCTTCCTTTACATTACTAACAAAAGTGTTTATTCTAGTAAAAAGCTGGAAAGGAGCAATTAGAGACTTCAGGGAATACGCTAAGTGAAAATGTGTTTTTGCTTATCTTGGAGTAGAGATAATTTACTAAATTGCCCTATTTTACTTCTTGTGGTCGCCAGTGACACAGTGACCCCGTTGTGGTAATGCTCCTCTGCCATGCTTTGAAAAATCCAATAGCCTTTGCAGCCGCCCCGGGATGCCGCTCGTTGCCGCCTGCCTGAGCCCCAGGGATGTGCTGTGTGCCTCGTAGAGGGGACTTCCACAGAAAGTCCCCTGCTGCTTGCTGCCACTGGGCTGTACGTACTGCCGTGGCTACAAGGAAGCAAACTTGTCATGTCTTGCTATGTGAAAGGGAAGGGATGGCAAGAGGAACGTGACTCTAAAAGTCCTTCCGTGGTTTATTTGCAGCAATTCTATATTTACAATGTGCCTTCATCCAAATCTGTTTGGCAAGCTAGTTATCAGTTCCAGCCCAGAAACTTTATTTACGTATCTAATCTCTAATGATCGGAAAAGATTAAGTAAGTAGGAAAGAACAGGATGGACAGATGAAAATGAGTCAATGCAAGCTTTACTTTTAAAATAGCTCTTTCTTCCTTACTTTATGTTTTATCCTAAAGCCATGCCTAGTCCCCAAGCACAGATATGAGTGTTTGAATCCTCTCCCTTCACTCTTCGTAGGCCAAGTTAAGGATTTGCCCTGAGCCCTTCTGTCTGAAAGGGATGCCCCAGCACTGGGGTGGGTGTCAAATGACCCCAACAGCTTGCAGAAACCTTGCTGCATGGTTGGTTGTTATCCTTTCTTGCTCGAGGGTTGTTTCGCCAAAGTATGAGACATTGTAAGCGTATTGTAGTTCTGCTGTTTGTATCTGTGCATGTGTGTGATGTTACTGTAGTGTTGCAGCAGCCAGCCTCTCCTAGGCACATCCCTGCTGCATCTCTCCATCTAGCTCAAATCATCTGCTGCTCTGAAGCCACTGATGTCTTTCCTTCAAAGACATTAAACAGTGTTTCTCAACAGAAATAAAGGAAACCTTGAGAAACTACTACCCTTTCTCTGTTTCAGTCTGGTATGTCCTCTAGTGAGGCCCCAGCTGTTTTCATTGTTGTCCACTGTATTTAAACAGAATTTAAAAAAAATAATGTGTACCTCTCCTAATCTCTACTATCATTTAAAGTTTTCTCTCATCCCTTAGTCTTGTACACAGTTCTAAAATAGAAGACAACAGCTTACAAGGATGAACTCTAAAAAAACCCCAGTGATAATCAGGTAAGAATACCCCATTCTCCCTTAGATCCTTCCCCATTCTTTTTTTTTTTTCCCTGAACTCTATTCAAATCTCAGAAATGATATTTTGAAGGTATATACTGAACTAGCTGATTTTGGATAAAGCAGCAGGCTGAATTCCAGCATCGTAGCCTGTTGCTGGGTCTCCCTGCCTGCCTGTAGTCTGAGATCCACAGGTCAGCCTTCTGCAGCACAAATGGAGAAAGAGGCAATAATTTATATGGAAAGGTAATTGGTCCCTCTTGCAGATCACTGGTTTTATGCTTCTGATAAGGCATCCATCACCAACCAGTTGTCAGTTTCCATCTTCAGATAGTTTTAATCTAATGTGTATCATCTCCCTCCTCTGCCAAAAATATTGCAGAGACCTTCTCTTGAGATATCTGCAGCCTGGACACCATTAGCAAGATTCACACCTCAAAGGAAAGTCTGTAGGTTTTTGACCAAGCAGAGGTGAGAAAACACCGGTGTGGCTAAAGCTGCCACTTAAAGCATCTGTTGCTATAAAAAGCAATAAAAAGCTGTAAACCATGAACAGAGAGCAGATGCACAGTCTTGGTTGGTTGGTCAGTGCAAACTCTGCCAGATTCGAGCTCTTTTCCAAGCCTGTGGGCAGTGGCTCTGTCTTGTGCGGGCTGAGCTTTGGATTTCTCATGCTCTGTTAAACTACTCCTGCTGGGTCACAGGAACCAGAAGCATATAAAGGGGCACCATGTGTCAGCTCCGTGAGATGCACTGAACTCAGGGACTGGCCATACCAAGTCTTATCCTACAAAAGACTGGCATTGTGTTAATGAACAATTTCCTAATGGACTCCTCTCAGCACCTGTGTGAGTGTTTTATATTTTGTCCTGTATTACATGCCAGAGCCCAGGCAGCTCTCAGCTGGGTGCAAAAAAAAATGGAAAAAAGTATGGCGATACCATCTTCTGTGTACTTTCCCTGTGCATGACTAACAGGCGTTAGGTCCAAACCATTTCTGTGGCATCATTCAGTCAAACATCTTGACTTAATTAAACCACAAATGATCAATGTATTGACTTCCAAGCGTAGATGCAGCAGTCCAAACTGAAAAGGTGGAGCCTATTCTTCCTTAGAGATTTGCCTCCTTGAAAAAAATCAGTGGTGGCAAGAAGAAAATCTGAAATGAAACTTCATGATCTGGCTCCACTTCTTCCCAGCTGGCTCACTGTTCTTGGGATGCAATGGCTACATCCATACCGCTGGACTAAACCCCCCCAGGACTGTTCTTAGCAGCTTGCAGGCAATGATCCATCTCCACACACAATATTTCCCTCTTTCTCCCCCCAGCGCAGAACGGCTGCAGGCAAACAGCCAGCTGGGAATGGTGTCTGAAGTTGCTAGCTCCCAAACCACACCTGTGGACTGTGATATTAGGATGTGCCGGAGGCTTGCCAGAAGCAGTTCTAATAAATTATCAATACAGATGATCAAGTTTCAGGGACCAGGAACACTCCTTGGCACTGTGATAGATATACCACAGTAGATACAGCCAAGCAGCCCATGTGCTGGACAAAAAGCTCTGTATTTTCAGCCGAGCGCAACTGTTTTCTGGTGTCTCAGACACGCTCACATTGGATTTCTAAGGCATGCTAGAAGCTGACACATCAACAAAACGCGAAACTAGTTAGATATCTTGTCTGTGTTGGACATTCCTAGTTGGTAACTTACCCTCCATTTGATCTTTTTCTGTTTCGTCTCCTAGTTTTAACCATAGGCAAAAAGAATGCTCACAGTCCACGAGAAGTTTAAATTATAATGCTGATACTGAAATTACAGTATTCATGCTTTAAAATTATACTTCCAACTTGGACGTTACTTTTTCTTACTACATCAGGATCAAACCCACTGGACTTTTCCTTTCTGCATTCGGTCATCGAGTGAAGATGCTTTCCTTCTGCCTGACCCACGCGAGCTGTTGCGATGGGCAGGACGGTGCGATCGTGTGTCAAAGCGTAGAGCCCAGGTGGTGCCTTCTTGACTTGTTTTTATGGTACTGAAACTGCCACCGCTCCTGTGCTCTCCGCACCATGTGACAGGAATTATGTTGTGTTTGACAAATTCTGCCTGTTGTAAGTTACCTTGTACACCTAAATGATACATAAATAAGGCCTAATAATAGCAAGAGCAAAAGCTGCTCCAAAACACTTCTATGCATCATTCATAAGAGTAACAGAGCTCGCTGTTCAGTTCTGCTCCTGAAGATACTTCTTGCCACCTGTTTTTCACTGGTCTGACTAACAGTGCACGCAGAGATGTACATGCTCATTAGGAACTCGTTGTGCTTGGTGTACGCTCAGTCTCATGTTCGCTAATGAACTCCACTGATGCCCCTTGTCTCTTGCCCTCCATCCCTCACCTTGCTGATGGTTACTCGCAGGACAGTCCCACCAGAACTCATGGGCTAAGGTGCAAACTGAGAGCTGCCAACATGGCTGCATTTATGGATTTTGAGGGTGAGAGAAATCCCTGCAAATGTCATTTTAGTTTCTATTACACCGTTAGATTAGTTTTCTAATGCATCTGTAAATGGGTATATGAATTACTAATTATTTATTAGCCACAACTCTCTAGCATGTATATATGAAAGCCATAAATCTACTTTAAAGTGGATACAAAATGCTTAAATGTAGCATTACCTAAATGAGCATCATTACCAAATGATAAGGTTTTTTTTTAAGTTTATTTATTTATTATTTGTTTTTCCCTTTTATATGATTGAATTTTCTTTTGCAGTTGTTTAAAAATGAAACCTTTGAAGTTTCCATGGGTTCAGTCATTTGATTTGATGGGCTTGCAGCAGGACTGCCCAATTGCTCTGTGAAGGAAGACCAGTATCTATTTTCTCCCCTGGTGGCTGAAAAGGAATTAGTTGACCCTGTGTGACTTTCCCTGCCGTCATCCAATTTCCAGATTACTTTCTGGTGTAATATGGAAATCAAAGATAACTGTTTATGATTCTTGACTTGTCCATGCAGCCTAGGAACTATTTTAAACTTCTGGGTATTTCTTTATGAATGTCACTGGCGGAGCTGGTCTTCAGTGCTGCAGAGCAGCTTGATAGTCACTTGGCAGGCAGCAGTTGTGGGGTGTCTTCTGCATCTGTTTCTCAGCAAAAACAGTCTTTCAGTTCAACTGTGCATTGTGCACCTAGCCGTGCTACCACATCCTTACGATGGAAAATGACTGAGCAAGATAGTGTAGCTGGTGCTTTTTTTTCTGCTCTTGCATTGTAATTCTGAGGGTGCAAAACCCTCATGAGCTGCACCCACCTCAGCTCTTCCTGCCAGAGAACCCATTCATTGTGTTTCCTTCAGCAAGCACTGTGTTGCTGAAGAGGTAACTGATGTTCCTCAGCTGTTTTGCTGTGGGACACAGCTGATTTTCTTCAGTAGCTTCACCAAGCAAGTGCTTGAACACCAAAGTACGGTCAAAATTAATGCAACTGTCACCTCTGTTGATGGTCTTGGCACAGAGGCTAAGGACTAAAAAGGTCTGGAGGCTGAAGTTCCAGAGGAATTATGAGTATGAAGGGTTAATTACATAGACAGTCCGGATTGGAGGTGAGGGGTCCATTTTTTGCTTGACACTTTTATGTCAGTTGCTGTTTTCACTCATTTTTCTAGTTGCTCCGGGGAAGTCACTCTTTTCCTGTGCACCGTACTAAAAGTCAGGCAGGAACCACCCTGGGTCAGGAGAGAGGCTGTCAGGGCCTTACCCCCCTCGCTGCGTCCCAGCTGGTGTGTTGTCCCTTCTCGTGGCGTATGAGACAACTGCTGTGCTAGGCTGCAGGGTCCCTCCCCATGTGCAGCAGGGTTGCATTCATCCCACGGGCTTCCAGTTTGGCAGAGCAAATCCAGTTCTTTCCTCAACACGACAGAACACACCGCTTGCGATGCTTAGGGTTTTTTTTTGCAAATCACCTGTGGTGAAAAAACGCGGCTGTCCATTTCCAAGAAAGTGAAGCTGACAAACAGAAATAGATAATCTGTCCTTCAGGTGAGCTTTCTTTGCAGTGCAATGTGCTAGCTATTGGAGCCTTGTGGAGAAGAACAGTATGAATTGCATGGTCAGGGACTTAATAATTCTTAGAAATGAATCATTGCTGTCAGAGTTTCTATGGGAACGGAGAAATAAATGAATATTTAGGCTTTTTTCAAATTAATTCTAACAGAAGATCCAAAGGTTGTGCAATGGCTAGAAGTATACAAAGAAATAAATCACTATATTATTTAGATTTCGATAGTTACTGTTACTGGGTTTTTTTGAAAAATATGTTTTATACAACTTAGTCACAAGACATTTAAACTCAACAGAAGAAACACAGGACATTTGGCTGTAAGTTCAGAACAATGAACTCACGAGGTTTATTTTTATATGCAAGTTCAACTTGGACGTGTGCCATATAACAGAAAAAAAGTTACCACTTAATGCCTTTTTTTCCCCCTCTTGAAATGATGAGGGCATCTGGATCCCATTTTAAATTGCAAACTAGGCTTTTTAGCTTTTTAAAACAATTTGCATAGCTTGAACTAATTAATGCTTTGGTTGATGTGTAGGCAGTAAAAGAAAACACGACCCCAAGCATGAGAGAGGTGAAGGAGAATTGCATGAATTTTGTCATTTCCTAACTTCTGAGAGCTTGAATTGTCTACCCCAAACATTTCAATATAAGCAGGGCACACGCACAGTGGATGTCACGAAGTAATGCCAGGGGACCCCTAGGATAAGCTATGCGTGTTTCCCAGCAGTACAAATAAATGTTCACAGAGCCTAAATGCGCAGCCTTTTACCTGTTAATAGCAGTTCTGTTACCTTGAGCAAAGCTGACAGCCTCAGCCAGATGCATCTGTCCGTCATGAGTTAAGAGCCGTTCGTTGCAGTCCCTAAAGCACGCGCGAGCTCCTGACGCCAGAGACCTCATTTCTGTGATCTGCACTATTTCTGCTGATATGGAGCTGATGTCCCTCAGTTCCAGCTGGCTGGACCAGCGTTGACCGATGCCCAGCCCATTTCCTCTCAGGTTTTGGAGTGATCACAGAATCAGAATCCTAGAATGGTTTGGGTTGGAAGGGACCTTAAAGATCATCTAGTTCCAACCCCCCTGCCATGGGCAGGGACACCTCCCACTAGATCAGGCTGCTCAAAGCCCCATCCAGCCTGGTCTTGAACACTTCCAGGGATGGGGCATCCACAGCCCCTGTGGGCAACCTGTTCCAGTGTCTCACCACCCTCACAGTAAAGAATTTCTTCCTGATATCCAATCTAAATTTCCCCACTTTCAGCTTGAACCTGTTACCCCTCATCCTATTGTTACACTCCCTGATAAAGAGTCTCTCCCCATCTTTCCTGTAGGCCCTCTTTAGGTACTGGAAGGCTGCTATAAGGTCTCCCCAGAGTCTTCTCTTCTCCAGGCTGAACAACCCCAACTCTCTCAGCCTGTCCTCATAGCATAGGTGCTGCAGCCCTCTGATCATCTTCTCCAGTCTGCAAGCAGCCCCCTGGTTGTATTTGAGAAAGACACTTCTCCAGCCCCCCCAAAAATATGGTGCCACATGGCTGAACTACCATCGAAGCGGATGCTGCGGGGAATAAGAACCCCTCAGTTGTATGAAATAATGGAAACCAGGAGGAACAGAGAACAACTACTCAAGACAAATCCAGTTTGCATGGAAATGAGAAAACCAAACCCTTCCAAACCCTAGTGCCAGACGTATGTTCCTATAAGACATGGCTCGCATTAGGCTTTGCCCAGGCTACAGCACTTTGCAGCGCTGTGGTGAGGATGGCTGGAGGAGGGATTGCCCAGCTAGAGCTCAGTGCTACACACTAGTGAGAGGTTTCTGCAGAGCTCTGCAGGAACTCAACTCTCGACAAAACATTTTGGTTTCATGATACATCTTGTTCTGCCAAAAGCATTCTGGCATTTTGATCGTGCTGCCCTTCAACCTTCTGCAGCCTGCAATTCTTCACAGACAGCTTGGCTACAATTAGGGCTTTTTTCAGAAGATGGCAAAATGCACACTCTGAATCCCGAGAACTGGGGAATGACTGTTACTTGAAGAAAATGTTGCTGGACTTGGACAAAACCATCTTTGTTCACCAAAATAGTTCTGAAGCATTTTTCTTTGAGGTGGATAATTCTTGCCTGGCACCTTGGGAAGGATGAGCCCCTGCACAAACACCGTCAGGGGGCAGAGGGCCTTGGGAGCAGCTCTGCAGGAAAGCCATGAGGTGGTGGTGGGCAGCTAGCTGAATGTGAGCCTGTGGTGTGCCCTGGCAGCAAAGGCAGCCAGCGGCACCTGAGCTCTGTGATCAGGGGCACGGCCCAAAGATCAAGGGAAGGGACTGTCTCCTTCTGTCAGACCACATCTAGATGCTGAGTCCAGTTTTGGGACCTGACACAGGACAGATGTGGACAAACTGGAGGGAGCTCAGTGGAGGGCCCCCAGGGTGATGGGGCTGGAGCACTTGCCCCCATGAGGAGAGGCTGGGGGAGCTGGGGCTCCGTCAGCCTGGAGAAGGGATGGCTTTGGGGCACCTAAAATCCCCCAGCACCGATGAGGGGTCATGGAGGAGATGGAACTGGGCTCCTCACAGCGATGCATGGTGGGAGGGTGAGAAGCAATGGGCACGAGTTGAAATGAGAGAAGTTCAGGCTGAGTATAGGGAAAAACTTTCCCCATGAGGCAGTGGAGCAGGTCATCCCGAGCTCTTGTGCCGTCTCCATCCTTGGAGGGTTTCAAGCCCCAACTGGTTCAAGCCCTGAGCAGCCTGATCTTTCCCCAGTGCTGGCCCTGTTTTAGGCCAAGAGGGACTGGAGGCCACCAAATGTCCTTCCCAGTCTGATTTAGCCTATCATGCTCTGATCTTAATCAACTGAAAATGGGGTCCTGCTCTAAAGACACTTAACAAATGTTAGCGCTGCCGATGCTGCAGCTCCGCTGAGCCCGAGATCAGCCTGCTCTCATTGCAGACATGATGGACGGCATCCAGCCAGCAAATGGTGGGGTACCTCATTCTCCCTTGGTCGCTTTTTAAAGGTATTTGAAATGCTTGTGAGGTCTGGGTGAGTCTTCCAAATAGAAACCTAACCACCCAGATTCATCTGTGTAAAAACCATATACGGTCTTAAACAACTGTGCTCGGGTCAACGCAATGTTACATTTTACTGTATGCTATTTGATACAGATTAGATTTGTAAATTGAGAAATACTGTAGCGGTCCTTGCCAGGGCTGAGCAATCCAAGAAATATTAAGTTTAAAGTAGATTCAGATCTGAACACTGGAGCTGTATCCGCAGCCTTGCACACCATCCAGCTTTTCTTAGTATCTATCACTGTTACTATTTGTTATGACAGCTACATTATTTGTGAGGTAATGGAACATTATAAAACAAAGCAGAGATGTTTAAAGTATCAAAATTCCCTTATTGCAAGTACTTTTGTCTTAGGTTTCATTATTTTTTGGGTCATCCAGTATGTACATTTGTATACTATAGACATGATAAATCTCTATATTAATCTTCGTGACCTGCATTTGCCCTTGCTCATGTGATCTCAGTATTTCCATGGTAAAAAACAACAGAAGACTCGATGTAGAAAATTTAAGGCATTTACTGTGTTTATAAAACTCACTATGGGCCTGATCTTGTCATTCCTTTACTTTGTTAAATTTTCATTATTCATCTAAGGACTGTCACTGAAGTGTAAGGTTACATGTAAGGGGAATTTTGTAACATTAGGTCCCAGTGAGATGTTAACACTAGCAGCGATCATCCCTGTCTTCCATCAAGTGGAGGTAGTCGTGGAAATGAAACAAGAAGTTCTTGTGGAAATGATTACCTCGACCACGTCTGCTGGGGAGAGCCAGGGCATCACGCAAGGAAGCTGCAGGTGTGTTGGGGCGGGGAGGGGGGGATGACAACAGCCCCGTGCCCAGCCCAGGAGCCAAGGGCCAGGCAAGGAGAGCCTGCGGGAGCCGGGGCTCAGCCCTGCTGAAATGAGACCAGGTGCCACAAAGCCACACAGGACACCTGGGGGGAGAAGATCTAGAGGGGAAAGAGGCAGCTATAGGGATTGATATGAAAACAACGGCATTTTTAAGAGCTGTTCTTTGCGTTAGCCCATGATGTCAAGGCATCTGCTGGTTTATGATTCTTATTCTTACCCCATTCTTATTCCATTATTATTATTACTCCTTTCATTATCCCATTTATTTTGATACTAAATAAAGACAAGCAGTAACCAAAAAGGACACTTTCAAGGCCTGCGTACTCTGCATGCCCTCACAGGGTAGACCCTTAACCTCCCTCTTCCCACCATCAGCACCATCCAGGAGTCAACAAAGGTTTTCATTGCTTCCCCATTAGGTGTAATGGCTAATTGGGAACAGACTATGTGTATGAGCAGCCCCTGCCTGGCCCCAGGAGGGGATGTGATGGCAGCAGCTCCAGGACATCCAGCCAGGGCTGCAGGAGGGGAGCGGGCATTGGCATGGGGGGATAGTGCTGGGGGGCTGCAGGGGGGACCTGGCACCGGCTGGAAATCCCAACCTAGCCATTCCCACAAAAACTGAGGAAAACTCCTCATTATCCCATGCTCTCATGGGAAATTAAACAAGTCTCAAGTCCAGCCTAACCAATTTTTGTAGCCAGAACCATAAATAAACAAAACAAGCTTACTAAGAACAACTAGCTGCACCTTAGCTGTTGCTTATCTGTGAGAGGATGCAGTAAATCAGATTAATCTGAGGAAAGAGGAGGAGAGATTATGCTCTCTGCTGTTGTTTATTTAGCCTAGATGAGTACTAGATACTGCTAGATGCCTTCAAGTTTCAGTTTTTAAATCTCTTGCCAAAGGGGTGGGAAGATGTATATGAGAGCCAGCATCACTGGCTATTTAATTTCACTTGTCCATCTTTTCTCTATGTCTGAGGTCTTCCTATCTCTTATAGAAGCACTTGTACGTACTGACAGCGGTTCTGTATTTGTGAAAAAAAATGACATTTTTGGCACATGAGAATGGTTATGTGAAGTCAAAGACGACACAGAACTCCCCTGATTAATGTATTTGTTAATTAATAATTCTGCGAACTGCCTCTGGAGATTCAAATTTAATAAGACAGGTGGCTTTTCTCTTTTAGCCTCCTGTGCCGTAAAGACAAATTCTTATGAATTTTTCTTGACTCTCCTGAATGAAATTAATTACTTCTTAAAAACTGCTTTCTGGGAGACCTAATTCTCTTTTTCCTATGCTGCTGACATATTCCTAGCCTGTTGTTGATCCAAATGATTTCAGAATCTTTACTTCTTCCTCAAAAACTTGCTGCATCTCTCGGAGAGATTTGTAAGAAGCAATGGCTCAGAAGCCCTTATTTCTAGCTTTCTGAGCTGTCTTCAAGTTTAAGAGCAGAATGCTGGCAAGGAGCACCAATCTCTGCTCTAGCAAGGGATGTGGTGTCATAGGAGTGAGTCAGGGTATAGGATCTGTGCATCTGTATGCCAAAATTAGGAATGGAAGTGGTCCACTGCACTGCCCGCTGTGGTGGGTAGGGGAAAGGTGCTGTAAGAGAGGTTTAGGAGCACTGCTTGGTCCCCGAATTTATTGTGGCATTGATTGCCAATCCTCTTGCAGCCTGCAGTGAGCTTAACAGCCTTCTGGGACTAGCACAGGCTCGTGCAGCTGCCCAAGAAACTTTCAGTGCAGATTTACAATGGGGCTTGGTCTTTGGCTGTGCTTGGATTTTGGGGGATGCTGAAACTTCCCACTGCCATTATTGTAGAAAGCAATCAGAAAGGGGGGATAATGAAAAGGACATTAGGAGAAAGAAAGGGGTTCAGCAAAGCGGGGAGAGAGCAATAGAAGATACAGTAGGTAAAGACAGTACATTAATTCTTGGGGAGAGAGGGAGAATCAGAGATGACTTGAGGACTACCAATCATCAGCAAATAGGAAGCACATGCAGCACTTAGACCTTTATGCAATGTGGAAGCCATTGCAGGAGGGTCACAGGGGTTTCTGATGGTTCAAGACCTTTCTTAAGCCCGTGCGTGTTTGATAAATGCCACAAGACCTAGTGGTGATGTGTCTTACTTCTTCATTCAGGCCTCAGTGCCCTCATCAGGGGCTGCAGTAACCTACATATGAATAGATATCTGGAATGGTGGTCCTGGTTCAGTTTCCTCTGAAAGGAATCTGTTTTACATGTACCTGGGACATCCTGCAGACTGGACCAATGCACAGTAAGTTGGGCTGGGTAGAAGGCTTGCTTCAAATCGCCTTACTGCTCTGGACCAGAGCAGCTTCCAGGTACAGCAACGTCTGCTCTGGAGTGACTAGCCCATGTGAGTTAGGAGGTCATAAGCTGAAGCAGTGAATTAAGCTGTTGCTTAAAATGGAGTTCATTACCAGCTGTTTGCAAATACATTTTTCTCAAAGAAACTTAAAATCAATTTAAAAAATTATTTCCTAATAATCGTGTTTATTTACGTAGTCCTTAATTCAAAGCCATTCAGCATGCTTCAGATTTAAAGATGACTTACAGCTCTTTCATGAACTGTATGATCTTCAAATCTCCAGAATGATGTCTGACCTCCCCCAGTATCCTCTCTCTCATTTTGCCCTGTGGCGGAGAGGCTGTGCCAGCCATCTCGTCCAGCACTGCAATAAAGAGCCCTGCAAAGCTTTATTCGCTGGCTCTGACAGACAGTAAGCTGCCACAAGCGCGGCAACGTCTCACACCTCCAGGTACGGAGGGGTGTGTGGTGCTATCAGGCACGTCGTGAATGACCTGGGTTTGCGAGCTCCTCTTCTAATCCTGCAACTGATTGATTGCGCCGTGCCAGAGAAAAAGAACAAGACTGAAGGCTTCCCACTTAATTAGTATAAAAATGTAGCTCATTTGTGATGTTCAGAAATACCGAATTTCATGTGTTTCCAGGAGAGATGTGCTTTCACTCTGTTATAAAAAAAAGACAGCTTTATCTTTTCCTTGCACCAGCATGCAAAGAGGTTGTTTTTAAAAAAGAAAATCTAATTAAAAACTGTTAACACAGTCACGTTCCCAGGTACCTCGTGTTCCTCATGTTGTGTCAAACAATAAACATCTGACTCAAGACTGAGGCTGCTGCCGCTGGGGCCAGGCGCCCGACTGCTCAGTGTTGTGCTAGTCATTATCACGATGCCTGAGATACTTTTCACATCTAGCCCTGAGCCTTTCTTTCTCTGCAGATCATTTCACTTTTCTTTTTTCAGTTTCTTAAAATATTTCCTCTGCCTTCTTGCTGCTGAGATTCCTGGAACTGTGAGGATCCTGGCAAATTCATAGGTGCAGGGTGTTAAAACTGGTATTGCAGGTGTTCAGAAGCAAACCTGGAGAGGGGCCAGAGTTTGCCGGTGGCGCTGCTCAGAGCAGAGGAAGCCCATGTTCCAGAATCTTGTCTGCAGAAGGAAAATGGAAATGAAAAGGATTTCATTTGGGAGAATAGCAGAATGAGCAGAAATCAATACTAGTGCTACTACAAAGGCTACATCAAGTGTTGTGATCAGATGTGTACCTGTATTTATATTATAATGCATCAAGAAGTTACCACTCTCTCACATGAAGATCTTTTAAACTCACCTGGTTACACTGGAGATGATTCATTTTGCCAGCATGGGATTAACATACTGTATTAACTGCTAGCAATTTTGATATGTTTTTTTTTGCCATATCAATTTAACATAGTACAGTCATCAAAAAAAACAGTGTAGTTACCTGATTACTAGTCAGCTGGGTTGAAGTTCAACCTAAGGGTCAATAATCATAGGGAGTAATTCCACTTACTCAGATAGATTCTGGGTCAGGTACTATAGTTTATACTGTTGATATTAAAATATCTTCCTAGTGTGTCACACAAGCCGTTATGATTTTTATGTGGGGACAGATCACAGTTTCACAGTATTTCTGGGCAAGGCTCTATAGTTCAGCACCTAGCAAAATATTAATTGCTATTTTTTATAAATTTGACACAAGGAAACATGGATTTATAGATGAATATTGCACCATAAAACCCCTAATAGAATATAATCTTTGTTTCTGTGGCTTTATCTATTTCTAAGGATTACTCCTTGATTGGAATTATTGAATTCCTTTACAAAAGGTGTTTTGCCTACTAATCCATTTTCCATGGGAGTGTCATATTTGGGTGTAAAACAAAAGAGAGGCAATACAGAATGGATTAGCAAGCATAAATACTCCCAGAGACTGTGAGATTCCAGTTTGTTGAGTATCATGGACAAAGGCGCATGGTAACACACAAATACTTATCTCTGGCACTAGGGACCTGATGTGCTGGAAAGCTAATGGGATTGATACAAAAGGGCAATGTGGAAAGAGTTGGCCTAGTTCCTGCAACTGTAGTATGTGTTTGATGTGCAGTGACATTATACTCGTGGAAATAAATTATTTAGGTCGGTCTGAGGGGGTCAGCAGAGAAATTCCTATGGCTAGACATCCTTTTCTGTTTGTTTGGGGTTTTTTTCAATTCCTGTACTGTTTTTTCTGTGAAAGTGGTACTAGACCAGAGTACTCAGTGTTCAGTTGCTCCTAAATCTGCCTGATGGATGACACTTTTGCACAAGGGGAGAGAATTTCTCATGTTTGATGGCAGGAAAGGGATGTCTGTTTTCTGTGAATAACAGCATGGTTATGATTAGATTGTTCTTTAGGTGCTGTGACAGCATGAGCTGGTCCTTTGAAAGATTTGGGTTCACCTATCCCCATGTTTTAATGCAGTCTCTTTAGCCTCAACAGAGTCTGGTCTAGGGAACGAAAGTTTAGGAATCAATATCCATAACTATATAGTAACTGGTGTAAATGTGTTTGGATTTGCAGTCATGGTATGTTTGTGGTATGTACGTCTGAAAAAATGTTGGTTTATTTCCCAAGTTGCACGTGTTATTTTTCAATATGTGCTTAGCATTTTTTCTAAACCAGAAGTGAGAAGTCAATGTCCATAATGACTGTCAAAAAGACTCAGACATTTCCTAGTATTTGTAGAGGACATGCATTATACACGAGTGCTAATATCAAAATCTATCTCTTTGCAAGTACTGACCAAAAAATATCTCTTTTAGCAGGCAGGACCCAAGCCTGGAATATTTTGTTCTCATATTTGTATCTCTAAAAGCTAAATCTGTGGTTACTAGGAGTGCTTTCTGTGCAGTCCCTTCCTCTAGTACTTGCATATTACTCAAGTGCCCTTGAACCTCCACAGGAGTCTTTCTCAAAGGGTGTTTGTTCTTCCCTGTCCACGCCAGGGGCAGACCAACCTCTAGCTATGTAGACTGCATATTAGATTTTAATTTTATTGAATTCCAATATTTATCATTCACTCTGATTCAAGTAATTTTTTCCTTCTTCTTTTTTTTTTTTTTTTTTCCTGTACAAAAGGGTTTTAGACTGTTGGATAACATTTGTTCTAGAGCAGGATGTGAAAGCAAGAGAGCAAAACAGCCATAAGCCCCTATGAGACTTCAGCCAGCCAGGACTCTGGTGGACAGTAGACGCAAGATTTCTGGGATTTTCAGCCTGCTCCGATGCGCACAAAATTAATCAAATTTTATATTTCTGTCCTTGAAATTTGGTTTAATATATACCTGATGAAATTAGGCTATGGGCTTCTAGTTAATATGTCTAATTCTAGTTCCCTTGCAGTCAGTTAGAGGTAGAATAAATTTATGATATTGATAAAGTTGAGGTTTTTTGTTTAAGCCATTTTCTCCAGGGAAGTGAATGTTCTCTCCTCTTGAAGGAAATTGTTCCAATTTAAAGGCATTAAATGTTTAATCATTTGTCACTTGTCTCACTTGCAAATACTGCTGATGGTTATGTTGTTTATCTAGACTGACTCTCTGAGAAATGGGAAGTGGTAAAAAATTCTCTTAAAGTTTTTCTGAAGATAAAGAAGAACTCGTGAATTGTCCCGTAAGATTTTTTTTCACCTGAGCTGAACTGCTAAACCTGATGTTTGACAGATAAATTAGTAAAAGAGGACAGCTGGTTTCTGTCTGTTGGTGAGTTGAATTTCTGTACAGTGGGTGAAATTTTGCTCTCCTTTATGAAAACATACATTTGGAAAGTATAAGTGAAGTCGTCTGAGTGTCTGCTGTAAAAGTGATGTGAGTGCAGATTGGATGATTTTCATAGGATTGTTTGGCCCATGCTAGACAGTATAAAAGTGGAAACAACAATAACTTTGGTTATTTGAGCTTTATCTCATCCAAGAGCATTGGAGAGAAGGGAAGCCAGGAACTGCTGACCCTACGTACAAGCAGTGGTCCTGACTCCTTTGTAGTGAGTCCTGCCAGTTGCGTTGGAAATCGATACATAATAGAGATTACATAATAATACAAATCACTGTAGCATTATGTATTGAGGGGCTTCTCTTTTGGATTTAACATGTGGGCCAGCTAGAGCAGTTGGCCAGTTTTCTTTGACTCCTTTTTGTTTGCTCATGTTAGGGATGAGTGTTGTAAGGTAGTTGTCCTGCTTTAATCATTGATCTGTCACACTTAATTTTCAAATTCCTTCTTAAAAATTGGTCTTGAAAAATCACCACTATTCCATGGGTGAGAGGGAGCTCTGGTTTTTAGCCAGAGCAGTCAACAGTTATCTCACTGCTGAGAATGTGAATACTAAGGACTAGAGAAAAACATCTTTTCTACGGGAAAGCCTGTCCTAAAGCCTCTTGAAATTAAAGGTCCCATTAATTTCCCCCCTCTTTAGATCAGGTTCAGATAATGTGGGCACTGATCTGCAGGGACAGCAGGTGGGCTCTGGCATCAGGGAAGGATGAAATAAAGTCTGGTCACTATGCTCGTGGCCCTGGCCAAGGCGCTGTGACTGCTCCCTGAGGGTAGAGCTTCCCTTCCCTCTCCTGCTGCAGCCATGTCTCTGCACCAGGCGTTGCGACTTGCTATCAGCTGCAACTGCGCCTTGGCACCTAAATGAGTGCTGTTGTGTGTTTTTCCCACCCCTGCTCGAAGCCAGCTCCACGTGTAGGTGTTGGGACTGCACAGACCATCCCTGCCCTGCACCTGACTGCTTTGGAGCACAGGTAGAGCGGACACTGAGCTGCTTGCGCCCATCCTTGTGCCCATCCTTGTGCCCAGCATCATCAATTTATTCTATTTCCACCATTATGTTGAAGCTTGACGTCCTCTGAAAAAAGAGGATTTAGTAACGTTTCCTCTACTTCTCCCTCCTTCCCTCTCTCTAAGTAAGTTCATTCTTAGGACAGACTCAGATAGATTGGGAGCCCTAGAACTGCTTGTACAAGTGGCTTCACCCCTTCACTTTCCCAAGGGAATAAACTGATAAAGGAATATGTTTCATTGTTTTATTGCATTGGTCATTCGCATTAACAATGTGTCTTTCCTCTGCGTAAACCTAATGTTTCCCATGGTGCTTTTTCCTGGTGTTCTTGGCAAAAATGTCCTCCCTCTGCTGCTGCCCAAGTTGTGATCATACTGAGCTGTTGCGTTCTTCTCTAGGAAACAGCTAGATCTGCATTGTGCGTATGCAGTCTGCTGACATATAATGGAAACTTACAGGAAGAAAGAGACAACATAAATGTAAGACTTACTACCTCCCTTTACAATGAAAGTTTCCCAGCTGTAATGCAATGGTACACGAGCATGTTGAAGCAGGACTAATTTTGTGACTGGCTTAGAGTAAAAAGAAAACATGCAATGTGTATATTGTTCTAGTCCCAGCAAATAATTCACAGACATGAATACTGGGACCAAAAATAGTCGAGTAAAGCTCGTTATTACTTTCTATAACTCCTTAACGTGCTACCTTCTCTTACCATACCCTCAGATTGAAAGGCAGCAATTTCACTTCCAGCCATGCTCTGTTTTGTTATGTGTTCCAAGATTCCTGGGATATAACCATCACTTTTCAGTTGTGCGCTGCTTGCTGTAGTTACGGCTGCTACAGCTCTTGCTGCATGGTTTTATTTGTCAGATGTCAGCTATTTGTTCAAATTCACATAGTGTACTTTGCCTGCCTGCTAGTTTGGCTGCTAAACCCATATGCATATAGCAGTCGGGTTGCTGAGGCTCCATTTTAGCCTTGCTGCATTCCTCTTGAAAATTTGCCGTGGGACAGAAAAAAAGCACAAAGATAAGTATTTCTAGTAGGGAACAAGGAATGTTATTAAAGAAAAAAAAAAAGAGATCATACCCCTGGAGAGGCAGTTATTCTGAGAATCATGGTTACCTTTGCCTTCCAGATATGGATTAGAAAATATTATAGTCATCCTCATAAAGCACCTTTTTACAACATGGTTTCACCCAGTGATATAAATTTGCATTGAACAACATTTAATCTCACGCATAGCCAAAGAAGGCAGAGACAATTTTTGTATCTTAAAAAAGTAGATGTTGTGAATTGTTTAAGTGTTTGGGAAAAATTTTCACTTCTGTCCAGGTTTATAAAATCTAGTTTATTGTAGTTCATCACACAGGTTTTCATTTTAAGTAGTACAGCTTAAAAAACAGAGGCAATAATCACTGAGAAAGGAATTTTACAGAAAGTTTCTAGCCTTGGGAGACTTTCTTAATGGTTGGTATTGGCTGTATAATTAAGCATTTGGCACTTACCAGGTTTCATTTACAAAGCACTTTCTTTGTACCTTCTCTAATGGCATTAAGAAGAAAACTTGCAGGTTTGAGATACTTCCTGCTCTATCAAGCAAGATAAAGCCAGAGCTATGCCCTTGTCTGTTTTCTGGTTTCTACATTTGAAGTGGTCTTTTTTTAGCCATTTTGAATACAAATGTGTGTTGAATAGGCTGAGGAATGGGAAATCCATGTGAGTCTTCAGCAATCCTGTAAGTGCTGACATACTCTGAACAGGGTGTCTGTTCCCATGTCTGGAAGACAAAGATAGAGAAAGATCATTTTATTGCTCAAGTATTTTCCTTTTTCTGGCTTCTATTTTCCTGACTGAAATCAATATTTCAGGGCTAATGGATGAGGACGTCTGCTGTTGCTGCCTAAAATGCTGACCTTGGCAATCAATATATTTAGCTTGGAGCGTTTGTGATGTCAATTACTATGATAATACTTCAGCATTTACTGCCTGCAAAATGTCTGGGTTATTGGGTTAGAGTTCCCCTGCAACCTTATCTTTCCCACTTTCTCTCTTTTTATACTCCGTAACTGCTGGAGACTCTGAACCCTCGAGCACAACTCTGTTAAGCAATTATTTTATTAGGGCTGGATGGACGATAGTTTTTGTTTTGTTTTCTAATTTGTTGATCATTTTGAAAATGCAGAGGGACAAGCAAACTGTTCTGAATAATACATTTCACTTCAACAGAAAGTGCTGTGTTCTGATGTTTTAAAATCTTTTCGAGCAGATTTTGAAGATTTCTAATAACAATGAGGTAGAGTTTGCCACAGGGTTGTTACATACTGAAGAAACAGGACACCTTTTTGTAGGAAACACTGACAAATTTGACTTAATTTTTTTCACTGTGGTAACTTAAGTGAATAATTTTATTGTATATAAATAGTTTAGTGTCACTGATTGTATTTTTTTTCCACCAAAAATGATTTCATTTGAGGAATATCACATAGCCCAGGATTTTAATGCTAGCCATTTTCAAGTGCTTTCAAAATGGCACCTTTCTCTCTTTTCCTTTTTGTTTTATTCAATGGGAAATGCCTGGTGTGTGGGTTTTTCCTGCTCTTGCCTGAACAGAATAAGGTAAAACACCATCATCCCTGCAACGCTGGTGCCTTCTCTCTCTTGCACATCAGTTTGTTGCTGAGCTTCTGTACCAAATTACCCGGATGCAGTAAGGACCTTGACCTTGACATCAGATTGATCTTTGTGACCATAAAGGCTCTCAACAGACCTAAGAGATTATTAACCTCAGTCCAGCGCTTCAGTAAAGTTTGTCAGTCTCTGTAGAGCATAAAAGTAGATAGACCATTATAAATGATGGCTTTTTATTCATAAGGCAATCTTGAACTGCGGCATCTAATCTTATTAGAGAAAATTAGGTCTGTCTTGGAGCTTTAAAACGGGTTTGTGGGGCTCTGGCCCACAAGCTGTCAATCAACTGAAACCTGTCACAAAGGTTTAAAGACTGACCATAAATTGCTGAAGAATGACAGCTATTGTGCATGACTGCAATACCTTCAGGTCTGTCCAAATCTCCATTTTTTGCAAATTAAAAGAAGTCTGTGGTTAACAGAATAAATGCTTTGTCTGATAGAGTATTGAAGACAATTGTGAGTATTGACATTATTTGTATTACATGGGGTTTTTTTCAGAAGGAGCAAAGATCGCTAAAAATGAGACTGTGAAAAGGTATTATTCATGTGTACTTGTATCAGTTGAAACGTTTGTTCCTCAGTCCTGTAATAACCAATACCTTTGCACACATATGGCACTGTTTAAGGGGTTTTCAAATGCTTCTTATAATACTGAATAAGAAAGGTCTGGCTTGAAGCCCTCTGAGGTAATTGAGAGCTTTTCCATTTACTTCAATGGGCTTTGACTCAGGACATTAGTGAATTTAGTCTCTCAAAACCACTTGGACTATTGTTATCCTCATGTACTAGAAGAGAACTGAGACAAAAAAGTGAAATGACATGCTGTCAGTCACACAACAAGTTGGCAAAGACAGTATAAGAACTCAGTGGTTTTGCTACCAGTCCGATTATTCAACCACTTCTCTCTGTCTCTCTCTCAAAAAAAAAAAAAAAAAAAAGTGGAGATATTTATGCTAGTCAGATAGCCCTGTTGAATGGCTTGAGACTAAAGAGTCAAGCTTTCTTTACATATAGGCTAACCTAGGTAACAATATCTCAGGTATGCCCTGAGCTCCCTGGGGTTTATGGCCTTGCTGGGGGCATCGTCAGATGGGATGCAGTGATGCGATCCTCCCTCCCCTGCGCTGCGCTGCAGTTCCCTGGTGCTGGTGGGGGTCACTTTGGCAGCTGAGAGTCACGCTCAGCACCTGCACTTGTGTCCTCTGAAGGTGCCCAGACAGAACTCAGAAACAGCCAGACTCCAGGAAAATATTTATTAGATGATGCATTCAGGGAAAACAAATATTGACCCAACAACAGCCTACATGCCTGCTTCTGTCCACTGTGGCTTACCTTTGCCTGGGACTGGTGAAGGCACTCCCACTTTGCACACTCCTATAATGTCCCCTTTTTGGCTTCACAGTCTGTTCTCACCAGAAGAAGTTTTGCAGTGTCAAGGAGAGCCAGGGTGCAAGCAGCCTCTTGAGCAGTAGACTTTTTGGAAGCTAGCAGCCTCCCTTGCAGGGGGGCTGCCATCCCCATGCGCCCCTCCTGCGGCAGGGACAGAGGACAGACCCTTTTAGGAGCTCCCCTCAACCAGGTGACCCCTTTAGAGCTCCTCATGGCTTCTTGTGCTGTACTTGTGATAACTCTAGCAGCCTTTGTTGTAATTTGTCTGATAATTTACAATCTGTACTTCTTAATTTTTCTTTTTTTTTTTCCTCCCATGGCTTTATTTTTTATTTTCTGTCTTTTAGCTTGGGGGAGGGAATCTGTTGCTCACTAGTGGCATTCCCTGGTATATCTGCTAGCTTTGAGTTTTCTGAAATACATAAGGATGCTATTCCCATTTGAGATGGATGTGCTTATTGCCTTTATTTTTTAAAAGTTTTTTGTATGATTGAAGAGCACACTGTGTCCTACTCCACGTTTTTTTTTTTTTATTTTGTCAACCCTAGGCTGAGCAAATAGCCCAAGGAGAAAGTTTTCTTCTCGTGGGATTCCCTCTGAGACCAAGTGATCAGACACACAATGAATCCTTTGCTATCTGGAAAGAAGAAAAGGTGGTTTCTGGTAACGCGACTTCTGCAGGTTGTTCCAGTGGTCATTCTTAGCTGTTCCATGAGGTGAGGAGAGATTCATGCTATTTCCATGCTAATAGAGACAGCCCTGACAGTGCTGGCTGTATGAACTACTCAGGTATGTCAAAGGAGAAGAAAAAGCATATATAGCCAAAGGCTACAAAACCCAGGAGCTTATTCACTTTCTTTCCTTGACCTCCATACTGATTTGATTTGAGGCTAACTCATCATGATATTGAACATGATTTACATGGTTCATTAATTAATAAGCCAAAATGATATTAAGAAGCCATGGCTGCACTTTTAACTAATGGGTCTGTCAGGTTCTCACTGAAGTCTTCAGGGATAACGCCCAAGGGGCAGAACTTAGATTAATTCTATTCATATCAACTGCCACTACCTAAAAGGTATGACCTAACTGATGGGTCATAATAGGTTATAAGCAATTGTGACCAGGTCCTAAATTTGGCAAAGAAAAAGAAGCTCTGAGCTCTGCTGATCTGGAAGGCCATGACAAAAACTGTCAAAGACTTAAGAGCACGACCTTCAGCTTTGTCTGACATTTTGTATGTATCTGAGTTGCAACGTTGAGAAAGCTTTGGAAGGCAAGAATCTTCCCTTAAATACTATAAGAGGAAGAGTTTAGTATGTGCTTGTGCAGGAAAATAACAGATGCTGAGACCTGATCCAAAAAAGCCTAGATAACAACAAGCTAGATAAAGCTAACACAGGGTCTACAGGGCAACTGGCTGGCCCAGGATATCAGTGTTTTCCCTAGAAGTCCTTTATTTCCTGGTCACTGTTGGAGTTTTGATTGAAGTCACGGGCAACTGCTGAATGATAGTCCCATTTCTGCAAATAGAGAATAGTAATTGGAAACTGTTCTCCTGGAAAACCATTTAAATCCTAGTGAACCAAATAAATATTTTTACCTTTTCCTTTTAGAAGTGCTTTGCCTGGTCTAGGGAAGGAATAAAGAAGAAATAAAGCAATATCCTGCTTTTGCCCTCTCTCTGTGAATGTCTGTCATTTAAAAGGCTGATGACTACAGACCACAGTTTAGGGTAGTTTTATATCTACAGACCACTGCAGAACAAGATTTAAAACAGGATTAGTGGACAGTGACTTTATTCTATTGAATGTATGTGCTAAAGAAAATATTATTGGATAAATCCTTTTCACTGCCTCCACATTTGTATATCTCGCAATTGTCACAGCCAAATAGAGAAGCTTGTTCATCAGTCTTTTTTATTCTGTTTAGGTATTTGTAGCCACTGTCGTAAATGGATCCAGTCACAGTGTTCTCTCATGTGATGTTTTAGATCTAGTTGCTTGAAGTATCAGACAATATGGGATTCAAACCTGTGTTTGAATCCAGGGACAATCTCTTGCTGCAGCTGCCTTCACAGGTGTGAACTTAGACCCCACAAATTGGACCAGCCTGTGAGTTTTCCCATTTTACATTGTCCCAAATGCAACTCTTTCCTGATAGTATCAAATTGAAAAAAAAAATCCCAATTCTTTTGTTAAGTTATTATCTAGGACACAGGCACTGCATTTCTCAATGATTTGAAAGATGTCCCTGATTTCAAGATTTGAAATGCCTCCTTAAATATTAGAGCTGAGTTCCAGATCTAGGTCAGATCTTTAAAGTACTTCCTATACATAAAGATATGTGTTATTAAGGTTAATCAGGTTGTTATATGTTGTAATTCCCAATCAGAGTAAGAAGTCTGTGTGTCAGTTCAGTGCAATTGAGCCTTCATTGTTACAGACTGCACTGGGATCAACGGTATTTCAGTAGTAAGAGAAAACTGGAGAAGAGGTAGAAAGCAACATGAATAATTTCCAGCAACTGTAGTGGAAGCTGAGCAGACTTAAGTTGTTTTGAGTCACTAAGGATAAGCAAGTTGAAATATTCATCTCCTCTTAGTTTGATTTACCACCATTCATGTTACAGAGTGAATTGCATTTGCTCTGAAAGCATCATTTTGTCCAATGGGGAAATATGTATTAACACTGCCACAGTAATTGCTCAAAAGGCATTATATTACTTGTTTGTTTTCTGAAAGTGCCCACAGATGCCATTTAACACCTCACAATACTAGATGTTATAAACACAAAATAAATATAAATCCTTCTCTCAACGACCTGGTGATTTCAATATGTAGAGAGACATGAAAGGCAGTGAGCGGAATAGAAAAGGAGAAGAGACGGATGAAACGGCGTGTTAAGTAAATAGGTAGCTATTACAATTGCATTGGTTCAGGCTTATCAGAGAGAAATGGAAAAAGCGAGAGGGCTGGAGCCATCCCTCCATTAGCTCTGCCTAGTGCTACTTGTACGCCAGTCTCATGAGGGAGGAGAGACTGCAGTACAGTTTATCTGCCCACCAGCAGCCCAGCCATGCCTGACTCTGAACTGGTGTTTCGTATATTTTTGCAATAAGAAAGGTTGCATCCATTGTCTCTGACCAAAATCTAGATGTAGTGTGGGGGGTGAGTGAGAGTATATTTTTTTTCTGTAGCTAATGCTACTTTTCCTTTAGCAGAAGTAAAGTAGAACTTGGAATGAGATCGAGTCCACCTGCGTTTTTGCTGTCTCATGAAACAGTCCTCCTGAAGCAAGTGTCCGACTTCCATACTGAGTTGATGAAGGCATACGGGTTCATCTTTGGAGGAAGACCCTACCTGCAGGTAGGAGGAAGGCTCACAACGCTAGGCTGTGAGTTCTCTGATACCAAAGGTATGAAGAAATCCCATGACTTTGCCACCCTTCTCTAGCTCTTGGTTGGAAGAATTGATATTGTGATATCCAGCTTCTGAGGTGGAAACGAAGCAAAGTGAAGGCACACTTGGCATGTTCAGGGCTGTCTGAATTAGTTCTAGACATGGTGGTTCCTGAGCAAGGACTCGTGGGGCGCTGGAGCCCTCTGCCTTACCCATGCTTTACCCATTAAAGAATGAGTCTTTAATAGTGGCCATATTTTCCAGCTGAATAACTAGAAAACAGAAAGGTTTAGTGGCTTGGCTTTGTGGGCTCTGCAGCTTACTGGACAAGGCTCTGTTGGCTCAGAAGAGCTCTGTGGCTGACAGCCACAATTTTGACACCTAAGGCTTGAAAATACGTTTTAAAATGACTCATATGTATCTTTCAGAGTGAAGGTAGGCTATTCCATGAATACGTGAATGGTTTTTTTTAGCTGTGTGGTGAATACATCTATCTTTCTAAATTGCTTGATACATCTACATTTCTAAATTCTTAATTACCAAAGCAAAGATAGTGGAATGATGTATTTCTAGTACATGGTTAGGTCTGATTCATCTTGGTGGTCCTGGATGAGTAAGATCCAGTGCTCCTGTTAATGGATGCTTTCTATGACCCTGCCATCAGAGAAAAGTGATGCATTACTGAGGATTTTCACTGGCAGGTACTTTCTGTAGGAATTGCACACCTACCAAGAGAGATAATTGTTTGTTTCCAGATGTTACTACTGTGGTCAGGGCTACTTGCTCCCACCCTCTGTTTAAATTTAATTGCCCTCTGAACCTTTCTTTTCCATTAATGAAAAATTATTACAGTAGTTTCTACATTTAAATACATGAAAGAAAGACAAATAAAAGCTGGTTTAAAAGTCTGATTGATTCTGAGCATTATGAAAGTATAGTGAGGGTAGCTACCTAACAAAGCATGCTTAGTGAACACTTAGAAAACTCACATACTAGAAGAGAAAGCAGGACTGAGATTACTGTGCTTTTTACATGATTCACAAATAACAAGCATAGGGAGCAAACAAAAGCCCACTTCATCATCCTGGCAGTGTTAACGCTGAGCAGAACAGACAGGTTTTCAGCCTCTATCTCCGTGGTATGTCTCCGGAAAAAAAACAACTGAGAGGCATTCTGCAAAGTCATGCGGAGGAAGTGCTCCCAGTTCATTGTGCTCCCTCTCACGCCTGAAGGTGCTCTGTTTGTGAGTATTTGCAAGAATAGACCATATGTTAATGACTTGCTAACCTCAAAGCCAAGTCCACATGCTATAAACCACCAGTATTACCTTTCTTTTGTGCGCTCTGCTATTGCCTGAACAAAACCCATCATTTCAGAAAATGTCAGGTACAAGTATTATATCAAGATGCGAACTGTGGAAAGTCATCTCATACATTTAGCAGAATGCCATGAGGAGAAAACGTATATGTACTGAAAACAAGATAAAAATCGTATATAAACGTATCCACAAGCCAAAAGTATGATGTTCTATTATGATGAAAGATGCTTGAAAAACATTAAGAATAACAAAGCAGATTCTTTCCTACCCTAAAAAGCTTTGTTCAACACAGGAGGGCTCCATGACTGCTGGAAAATATGAGAAAGGTAAACATAGTACAATGATATCACCCAGACATTTTGAAAGGATGTTTTTGGGTTTGGGACTGTAATTGGGCTGCATATTGGATTTGCGTGGGTACTGTAATGCTAACATATCTGCACGATAGGTGAATAAGCTGGTACTGTACATCTTCCAGTGATTTTCTTGTGGTTTTTAATTTTCTTTAGTCATTTCCTCATCTCTTTTTTGTTGCAATAGCTTTGATAGTTCCCCATGTATACCCCTTCTTTACCCTGCTGTTAGCCCTGAAAGGAATTGACAGGCCCCCTATCTGGCTTGTTAAGCTCTTGAAGCCTGCTGCATCCTGTATGTAGCATGTTTCTGATTATGCTGGCAGCACAGACATTTGAGCTCACAGCTGCTGTAGTGCTGCCAGATCAATACACCCACAAAGCACAACGAGCCCTTTGTGTAGGTTCAGAAATCAGATTTCTCTTGTCTAGAGGGCAATCTGTAAAATAAAATCTCCTAACATGAAGTAGTCCTCCTGGAGCTTCACTGAGATATGCGTTTATCAGTGCATTTAACAAGGCGCTAAGAAGCTCTCAAGGCTGAGTGACAAGAAGGGGCTTCCTTGCTTCAAGTCAATGCCACCTCCCCCTCTGCCTCTCCCCCACACCACCCTAGACTCCACACGTGATAAGGCACAGCATATGTTTCTCCTTAGACTAGTCTGCAAAAATACCAAACCCTTAAAAGACGCATCAGTTGCAGACATAAACCTGTCAGAAAACAATTATCAGCTGTATCTTTTTGTGATCTCATTAAATCACTTGGGTCTTGATAACCTTGCAGATACCCTCTGGAGTGGAAATAATCAAGGCAGAGATAATGCAATTTATTGATAAAGCAAGGAGTCTGACTGGGTCAGCTTGAAGCACATTCAGCTGTTAGTTTGCATGGAGGGCTGTTATTAATTTCTGGAGTTTTTTTTCTTCTTTTTTTTATATGTCTGATAGGACACAATCTCTATTTGTTCCTTCCCTCAGATATGGACAAACTCACTTTTTCCCCCTCCAACTACAATGGACGTTTAGCTTTAGAAGTAGTATGCAGGAGTTGTCAGCTCAGCAGTCAAGAGAAAGACAGGGGAGTGGGGAACAGGGAAGGATCAACCATAGCACATCGTGGAGACCTCTCCCAGACTTTTGTCCTACCACTTCCCTGGGAATGGTTGCGTTAGGGGTGAACCTTGCAGGAGTGCTAATGAGTTGCATTGGCAGCAGGACTTTGACTCTGCAAGGGCATGAGAGTTTAAATCCATACGAACTGAGATACAAAGAAAAGGGAACTGGATGTGTGGGATGAAGTGACTTTTTTAGCAATTTGGGCTCATCTCTATCTGCACTTTTTCACTCACTTGTAAATGATTTCTTTAGGGATTGGATGTCAAGAATCAAATATGACCAAATTTCACCCGATAGTAAAATCCAGCCTAATAACTGATTTTTCCACAGGGGAAACTGTTGCCTCAGAGGAAGGAGGGACAAAGCTTGAGGAAATTGCAGGACTCCACTTCTGAGGAAATGGCTGGTCTCAGCAAAAATGAGGAAATGTGGCTTACATTAACTTTTGAGCAGTCCTTTTCACTTTGTTTTTGTTTTGAAGAGCAGCCTTAAAAAAAAAAAAAAAAAAAGATATTTTGCAGAGTGGTTTCAAAAAGCCCCTAAAGGAAAAAACGTTGAGTGGCAGGACCTAGTACTGGCTTGGAAGGCCCTATGGAGAGGGGGCCCAGGTTTCTTACTGGGCCCATGTGAAGGCTGGAACAGCTTTGCTTTGCCCACTTTACCATCAACCTGGCTGAAGCAAGTGAGTTTGATTACGGCTGAAGGAGGAGTTCCCCACAGAAGACGAAGAAAACTTAATAGTTTCTAAAATTAGACTGTACAAATGGTTTTAATTGAGTCAAGGAGGATGACTAATTTAGTAAGGCTTCAATAACAGTAGAGGCCTGAGAAAACATCCATTAGAAGAAAAGGATTGGAAACACTCTGAGATATATATTCAGTAAGATGAATCCATTTTTATCAGGGCTACAATTATGCAAACAATTTTATATAGTTTGTTAAAGGTGTCCTGTGGTTCTGCTTCCTTATGTTATTAATTGTAATTAAAAAGGGACAATACTAAGCAATATCTTTGCCTAGTTTCATGTTAGGAATCATGGGAGGAGTAGAAGTCTAGGGTTGGGGATGCTTTGGATGCTTCATTTTCCCCAATTTGTAGGTTAAATTGGGAGCTAACAACAGACTGATGAAAATCTCTGGAATGAAATATTTTTCTTTGTCTAACACAGCAGAGTCAGCGGGGTGTAGATCAACAGAAAGGAGCCCACTCAGTGCCTGTTTGACTGATAGTTCCTGGTCTGCCTCCTGTCTTTGCAGTCTTCTGCCCTATGGTCTTCTACCCTGGCACTGACTGTAGCTTGCTTTGCTACACCCTTGTTTCCAATTCCCTCTAGTTGTCTTGTACACAATTTCTCTCCTATATCACCACCAGTCAAAGAGCTTTGTCTCCTGTGGTGGTGAAGGATCAAACTTCTACTGGTAAATAGCCTTTAAAAAACCTCAGAGTTTTTTTTCATTGTCAAAGGTGGAGTTCTCCTACACCAACCCTCTTTGGAGAAGTCACCGTGAAGCTTTATACTGTAGTAGAGACCAGGAGGGCAGGTTTCATCTCCCTTTGTGTTTAATCACTGACTGAGGAGACAGTGAATATCTTTTAGAAGTGCCTGTCTCCCTCCACTGACCGGGCCAGGTGCCTGCCTTTTTATAGATGGATAGATTTAGTTGCAGAAAGGCTACGAAAAAAAGTCAATCGACCAATGATAGTTTATGTCTTACTGCCATAACACATTTGTACTAACAGATCTTATCAATCAGAGCAAAGATGAGGTCCATAATAGCAAACCCAATCTTCTCATGGAGTTCTTCATTACAGTACAGTCCTGTCTTTCTTAGTCCTGCTTTTAATTGGACTGATTTCTCTTGAGGCTATAGACTGGGGATATATTTTCCAACCCATACTTTGTCATGATATTAAAATTAAGAACATAACCGTACCTTTGGCGTTAGAGCAACCCAATTTGCTCTTACCTGAAGAAAAGAAGCAGGCAATAAGATCATAGAATCATAGAATCAAAGAATAGTTTGGGTTGGGAGGGATCTTCAAAGGTCATCTAGTCCAACTCCCCTGCAATGGGCAGGGACATCTTCAAGTAGATCAGGTTGCTCAGAGCCCCGTCCAACCTGACCTTGAATGTTTCCAGGGATGGGGCAGCTACCACCTCTCTGGGCAACTTGTGCCAGTGTTTCACCCCCCCAGCATAAAAAAATTTCTTTCTTCTATCTAGTCTAGATCTACCCCCTTTTACTTTAAAATCATTACCCCTTGTCCTATTGCAACAAGCCCTACTAAAAGTCTGTCCCCATCTTTCTTATAAGCCCCTTTAAGTACTGAAAGGTCACAATAAGGTCTCCCTGGAGCCTTCTCCAGGCTGAACAACCCCAACACTCTCAGCCTGTCCTCACAGGAGAGGTGCTCCAGCCCTCTGGTCATTTTTGTGGCCCTCCTCTGGACCCACTCCAACAGGTCCATGTCTTTCCTGTGCTGAGGGCTCCAGATTTTTTTTTCACTTCACTTGCCTATCTCATTACATTTGCCTATCAGTCAAGTATGGCTTTAATTTTCCTTTCCAAGTGCACTTTTGTTTCTTATATTGTATTTATAAAGGGGATCTATTTCAGTCATGGATGAAATCCATCACTATCCCTGTACATTTATAACTCAGTTTTAAGGAGTAAACTTTCTACCAAGCAAAAACATACGCATGTACTCCATCAGTACAAATCTAAGTACACATGAGGACTTTTTTTTCCAACAAGATAAAAATAAGAACAAGATATTGAGTACAATCAGATAGGTGTGCTCTAAAATGGGGGCAAGGCTACAGGGTGTTGCAAGCTGGGAAACTGATCCAAGTAGGAAACATTGTGATATGGTTAGAAAAAAAGCTGTAGTCACTTGGAAGAAGGACCAGTTACAGTCCTTTAGGTTAGTAATGCCAAATCATTTGTGCAGGCTGGGTCACATACTCTCTCAAGAGTCATATGTCCTGTTCCTATCCTGTTATCAGATGTTTTATCTCTCATATACCTAAAATGTAGGCATCTTTTGAAATACAGATGGACATAGATCAGGTATAACACCAAAAGAGGGGAAATGCAGAAGATGGGAACTTTCCATCTCAGCTGTTCTGTGAAAAGCCAGTCTCTGGCCCAGTATCACAAAAAACAGGTCCTTAGACTAACTGGATTAGTTTGGCCACTTGACCTTCTTATATGACAGAGAAATGATTTTATGTTAACAATTTATCTGGTAAATTATTATACATATGCTGCATATATAGGAACTCAAGTACTCTGGAGTACTCTCACTACAGTTTATCTGATGATTATATTCTAAAATGTGATTCAAAGCACACAGTAGTCGGAGATACTGTTCGGAGATGCTTTCTAGAATGTACCCAAATAATCACTTCTTCAAAAATCACTGCACTTCCTCTGAGCAATCAATAGTGATTTTTTCAAACGGAAAAATATATCACCTTTCAGCTGGTTTCTACTCCATAATGAAGACTTGTAGGTACAGATATTTATGCATAATAATGCATCCTATCTCATCACCTATGTAAATTCAGAGCTGACCTGCGGAAGTCAAGCAGAAATAATTTGTTGATCCGCATTAGGAGAATGTCGTTATGTGGAGACAGATGGCGCTATCCCAAATTCAAGAATTATTTCCAAATGCAAAGAGCGAGGGTTTCAGTTCCCAAGGCAAGTACTCTCAGATGAATCAAACTGTGCAGGAACTAGAACTGTTCAGCTGGCCAGCATTTTCTACCATCTATAGTGGCAGAGAAGAGCTCTGTTCATCTCGAGCGTAATGTAAACGAGTATACTAGAAAACTTTGTTTCATGGTGACCAGATGACACTGATGAAAATATCTGGAACTGATCTACAGTACATCTTCTGCTGTTGTTGTGTACTAAAGCCATGACTGAAAGGAGATGCTGTTCTAAGTGGATGGATGGAACAGTCACAGGTGTAAGAAGAAAATGAATCAGTGTACTCTCTATACCTGGTCAGTTTTCCGATATACACAAGGCATAACAGATAAATTCGATTCACCCACATACCTCCACTTCACCTGTGCTAGTAATAGAGGGAACATTGCAGTTAACTTCCCTTCTCAGTGCTGATGGGCAATCTACACATCCTGCTTGGCGACTTTCAGTTTTAAAAAAAATAAGTACGTTATAATATCACATGTGGTATTTCATACTTAGCCTTTGCAAGACTTCCTTTGCTTTGAAGGGTTTTCTGACCAAGTTACTAATCCTATGACTGGCTGTGTGTCTAGGCCTCTCCTTACTCATACGGTCTGTTTTGTAACAGGAGCCAAATGAAGACTGAGGGTCATGGTCAGTTTCCATTAGTCACATACAAGGAGGATATTTCTGTCTTAAAGAGTTTACCGTCCAACTGCATTTTAGTGTCTAATGTTGTACGGAATAGAAGCCAGCAGAAGCCATTGGAAAACCTTCCACCATCTTAAAAAAAAACAGATCAGGGTCTGGACATTTCATTCAGTGGTGTTGATTTCATTAATCCACTGAGAATTGGTTTATTTTTATATGGTTAATCTGAACATCAGAGCTAAACACCCTGTGGCAGTTCAGAGAAAATGGAGTAAAAGTATTGAATTATTCATGGCAAAAAATTTGGGACCATTCTCCCTTCTCCGACAAAGATTGGCTCTGATGCAGAAAATTCCCTAAACTCCTGCATGACAACTAATATTGTTTCTATCACAGTTTGAGTCTTGCAAAATTCTGTTTGTTGCTGATAAAGAGTGTTAGGAGATAGGGACGTGGGAGGGTAACATCTTTATGAAGGCAGGGCACAAGCCTGAGTCAACAACGGGAGAGAAAAAATAGGGAGCAGAAGAGACACTATGTGACTAAAAAGCAAAGAGAAGAACAGCAGGCAATGTGTTTTGTTTCCCTAAGAATTGGAGGAGGATTTGACCCTTTGCAAGTCTGTCAGTGCTGGATGGAGATTGCAGTGCATTCTGCACAGTCAGGCCTTGGGGTAAATAAAATTGCAACAGGACCAAAATGTTTTCTTTTCTCATGCATAAGCAGTAAAGAGATAATAATATTGATAAGGCTAGAACTTTGGGTAGTGTAATGTTTCCAGACATGAGCCACTGGTGAAAGGAATATGTATTCTGAACCCTGGATGATTTTGATACATCTACATAGTTGTGGGCTGCCTGACCTCTTACTCTTTCTACAGTAAAGATATAACTCTTTTTTTTTTTTTCTCTTTCATAGTTCAACATCTGATAGTTTTGCAAGAAAGCAGAATCACAGATGCTGGTCAGATCCTGCGTATTTTCTCCCCCTTTTCCAAGCCCCTTTATTTGCTTTTTGCTATGCACTTACTGTGACGCATCCCATCTGGTTCTGCTGTATTGCATGATCCAAGGTAATACTTAGCACTGCTAGCAGTTGAGATGGGACACATCATAGCTTGTTCCCAGTGCATGTTGCCAAGGGCCTTAATCTTCTGCTTCAGAATTCCAAATAATTTTTAATTTCTTTTTAAGTTATAGAGTGGTAAGCATCCCAGGGAACTCTACATTTCCACGTTAGGGCTGATTCTGCACCCAAGCAAGCTTGTTTAAAACTAATTCAGGGATCTTTGTACCAGATATACTGCGTCTGGGCTGAAGGTCAGGCGAGCAGCTCTGTGTTTCTTTCTGAACCACCCAGTCTCATCACAGCCACCTTGATTATGTTCAGCCCTGTCCCCTGTTGTGCCTGGTACCCTCGCTCTTGTCAGGGAGGGGCATTCTCAGGGTCCATTTAGGGCAGGTTTGTTTTGCTGAGCTGTGGAAAAAACAGCCACATCAGAGGCAAAGGACAGAGCCTGTAATAAGAAACCATTCTTTCCACGCCCTCTGGTTTTCGCATCCCATATTTGAGTTTGAAACCACGGTATTTTGAACAGTGACTCACCAGTTTTGCTTTATTGCTGATAGTCTGCGGTTGGTAAATTTTACGAGTTTACTCAGTCAAGCAGCTATATGCAAAGTAAAGCTAAGCAGGTAGTTTTTAATTGCTACACCCAATAGGAAAAGATAATGTAATGAGACTTTGTCATGTCCAAAAGCATGTAAATGAATCTGACATTACAGGCATGGCCATTGCACACGCACACACAAATAGTGGGACTTCCTGCTTTTGTTTATATTGTTTCTCATGTAGTTTGTTTATTGCTGTGATTTGTTTATTAGTCAGGTGGACGCACTGTGCTGTGGCTTTGCCACAGAAATCAGCGGCCGTGTGGGACCTGCAGAAACGCCTGAGCTCAGTCAGGGGAGAGAGCCCAAAGGATTCAGTGTGGTCATATAGAGCGGCGAGAGAGAAATCTCCCCTGCAGGGCCCTGTTGAGGATTATACCCTCCCGCGGATGCCCTGGTAATCTCATAATCCCTAACCTGTGACTTGCCTCTGATCTCCTCTCACTCCAAATTATTTAGACTTCATGTAAGAGGAAGTTCAGAGAAGAACAGTTACGGAAAGCCACTTCCATTAAGCTCCTAAAACATTTTTAGCCAGTTTAACAGAGCAGTTAATGAGAGCAGTAGAGGACACCTTGGGAGGGTTGCATAGATGTCTTTAATCTTTCTATTGTATTTTTCTGATCTCCACCACATCTGCTGAAACAAACAAGCAAACAAAATGTGTTTCCAGTATGCACTGAACACTTCACATGCTATAGTTGAAAAAGTGGAGAAATTTTTTATTTTTTCATTGATTTAAGAGTTTTAATTAACGTGATATATGTGACATGAAATATTCCCTCCATGTACACACAGACAGATAGGTTTGGTTACTACTCAAAAATAGATCCACTTTACCATTTTTTTTTGTTTGCTTTTTTTTTGTTTGCCTTTTTTTTTTTTTCACAAAAAATGGATTATTCTATTATAGCCCTGCAGTAAGTTTGTTATATTACAGCGAGAAGATGGTTAGTATATTCTTTCTGGTTCTGCCTTTTTTATGGATTTCAAAGATAATTTCAAATTAAGATAACCTAAACATAAAAGATACTGTCATCAGTTATTTATTCTTTACAAATAGATGTAATTGTTGTGGGTTTTTTTATTTTGTTATTGACAAAACTCTAAAATACATATTAATCTGCTTTATGTGTCTGTTTTTGTACAATTCTTGGGTAAAAGTGAACTTTTACATGGCATTTTTCCTTATTGTTTTTAAAATGTAATATTTAAAATATTTGCCATTTCAAAACAGTCCCCTTCATCTCTCCTTCAAAGTATTGCATTTTCTTTTGTTCTATTGAGGTTTGATTATAGTATGAAAAAGAGAAGAAAAATATGCCCATTCCAGAAATAACAACAACAATAATAATAATAATAACGATAAAGATAATAATAATAATAACCACAACAATTAAGCAAGATCTGTAAAAACAAACCTTGTAAGAATATTTGAAAGAAGAAACATCACAAAACAGGGGTTTTTTTCAGCGTAGCAGAAAGGAGGGAATGTAGCTTGTCAGAGAAGAAGTACAGTTGGAATTCATTACCACACACCACTGAGTGACTCCCTTTCTCCTTCCAAGCTATTTTCTATTTGAACTGCATGTTTTTGGGGTGATAGTTCCTTTTTACTGTCATTTCAGCTCAGTGCTGTGATCTCAACTGGGGTCTCAAGGTGTTGCAGTAAGATAATTTGCAACAGGTAAAATTACAAACATCCATCATTATCTCCAGCAATTTTTTTTACAAGGCTATCAACAGAGCTATTTGAAAACCGTTCCAACTGTTTGGCTTTTGAAGGCAGATTCAGCTGTTCTGAACTGAGGTTTTTGCAATATTTCATATGATTATTTGTCCACAAAACCGTACTACCGTATTAATAATTGGAGCAACTTTTGTCATTTTACAAATCCAAAGTAATAAATGTCATTACCACTAAAACTGCAATTCAGTTCATAGTGTCACATCCTTTTAAAGTCACTAGTAGTCTGGATTATGCCCCTTCCTTGCTGTTATGTTAGAACCATGATATAAAAATGTTGGCTTCGCAGGAAAATATCATTAAAAGAGAGTGTTTTATCTCTTTTACCCCTTTGACCTCTCCCTCCCAGCCATAACTAGTTTACTGTAGCTGTATTCTTCCTCTCCCAAAGCAAAAGTAATTAATCTACTTTCAAGATTTGCAGAATCTCATATTTCAAAAAGTACCTGGTGTTGCTTAGAATGGCCTTGTTGTCATCGTGTGATTGAAAAATGATCTGAAACACTTTATCAAAGATCAAACAAACACAAGCTGCACCTACCATTAGCTGAGTATTTGGCCTGGGCTGAGTCATCCCATCATGTGCTGGGCTCCTGACCTCAGTATCATCCCTGATCAGTGCTGGAGTGTGGCACCCACAGGTTTAATTAGACCACAACATGTCTGTATAACTGAGTTTGAGTTTAGCAATAGATAGGTACGGTGATGGCCTTCTTGTTTTGTTGCTGTGGTAAAGACTGGACTTTTAAAAAGCACAAAATAAATTAAGGGTAACTATGACAAACTAGAGGAGGTGGTCGATGCAAAGCTTATGCATTCTAATTTAAATTAGGAACGTCTATGTGAGATTTCGAACTCCTGTGTGAATGTAGCGCTGGGTGCCTTCACCACTGTCTCTCTACTGCCATATTTGGCTGAAATTCAATGGGATGATGACATAGCTCTAATAATGGGAAGTCATTAACCTGAGGAAATCTCATTGAAATGAAACTAAACGGGGCAATGCAATAGCTAAAGCTTGCCAGGGTAAGTTTTGTCTGATTTCTTTTCAGGGAGATGGAGCTCAGAGCAGTGGAATTTCTCCCTGAGGCAGAACAAAGGAATTAGATGTCATTTTGCAACCCGTTAACTAAAAGTGATTTCAAACCTGAGGACTTTTTGCAGGAGAGAAGGTAATGCTTCTCTTGAAGTAGGATTAGCCAAGGAAGTAGAAAAATGGCTGTGTAAAGAGGAGAGAGAGAGATTCAAGAGTATTCAAAAAAGGACCCAAAGAACAACTACCACCTCAAATCACACACAGTTCAGATAGAAAAGACAAAAAGATTCTGACATATCCAAAAAAATCAGGGGAAGGAAACAGAGGAATGTGTGTTTATTATTTTGTCTAGTTCTGTATCCTTCCTGTGCTAACTGAAGCAGAGGATAATTGTATTTAGAAACCCATATACATCTTGGGCATCTGTTAACTTTCATCTGTCCTGTATCACTGAAGAGTAACATGTAAATCCAGCATGCTGCAGGCTAGATTTAGGGAAATCAGTGTGTTTAAATCACCGTGGTGTCTGGAAGCTTAGGACAGGCTAGGACAGCCTAGGGGCCATTTAGCCGCATTTCTGTGAAGAGATAACAGATATCCATATTTTATCTAAGAATTGTGTCAGAGGTGCCAAGGATCGGACAAAGACCAGGTAGACCAAGAGGAGATGAAACTCACGTGTCTGTCCTTGACGTCCCAATACAACAACCTGGCTAGTGTTCAGCTAGGGTTGTCCCCATCAGAGCTGAAACAATGATCAAGAATAATAGGAAAAATACATATTCATAGTAGTAAGTGAGCTTGCAAATTGCATTCTTCTTAAGCTCTTGGCCTCAGACCAGAACTTTTTCATTTAAATGATATATTGAAATACCACTGTTTGGTTTTTTTACCCACTGGTTAATTACCAAAAGCCTCTTACTGGATTGCAAAGAGTGAATAGTTGAAAAAACAGACACATTTTGAGTTTTTTTCTAAGCTAGTTCCTTCAGAAACAAGAGTTCCGCTTAGTCAGAATTAGCTCTGAGTTTGGGAAATTTTTTGCAAAAACCCCATTGAGCCTGCTTGTTTCCATCTCCTACAAAGATTTTTCCTACTTGTTTGTGACCCCACTTCCCCATCAATTACTCCTTCTTGGTGATCTGAGCTGGTTTAAAATTTTGTATATAACATCAAAGAGGACTCATCCATAGAGGAAGGGAATGTGGAGCTAGTTTTCAAAAAGGAAGTGTCAGTGCTTCTCAGTCACATTAGTAATTTTTTTTCTGAATTAGAATCTTCTAATATTTGTCTTAGCCTTGGGGCATTAAATGGATCAATGACAAGGACTGGAGGAGACAATGCTTCTCTGAGGCTCTCGAGCACTGGACCACACATGGTCATCAGCAGATCAGTTGATCATCATATTGCCACTCACGCCACTTATATTACAGACCTAAATATAGGTGGCAGTGTTCACATCAGCCTAGCGTTACCTGACCATCTCTTGCTGTGAGAGAGGACACTACCATTACTGAGCTGTGAAACTAGATGTATTTCAAGAAGGAGTCACTTCTTACACATGCAAAACTCTTTTACTGTGTCCTTCCCTCGTTTTTGCATTGTCTACATGGAGATGTCTCTTCCCCCATGGTTATGCATGTGTAGTGTGTAGATACTGAGGGGATCCATTGAGGCTGGTTCCTTCTGTAGCTTACACATCTCTACAGGCAGTCCACCAGACAGGCAGGTTTCTGGGCAGTGCTCAGACACCAATTTCATCAGCAAGTGTAATACTGGGTGTAAGATGTAACGTTAAGGGCTCAGAATCCCCTCCTGGGACACAGATGTCTCCTCCCATCACCAAACACACACACACAAGTGGCAGTTTTCTTTAGCATCTTTAGCATGTTTTCAATGCTTGTGTAAAGGTAGGTGCTACAACATGGCCTGGGAAATCTTTTCAATGGAGTCATGAATGCAGTTAAATTTTCGATTATTCTAAAGCAGATCTCTGCCTTAGTGACCTAGATATTTGTTAGTGCTGGTTTTGCTCTATCATCTAAACCATTTTAAGTGGTAATTCACTCTCATATAATTTGCTCAGTGCAGAAGAGAAGAGGCTTCCTCTTCCCTGTCCTTTGACCTACCTTTGATTTCTACTTCCAATTATATCTCATGCTTTGTAGTGGGTTTTGATTTATTTATGCCATTTATTCTGTGATCTTTCCATCTTCCTAACATTTAATGTCAAGGTGAAGTCTTTCATGGTGTTGGGAACCTGCAGCCTCAGTCCTGATGTGAATTGAAGGGAGGGGAGTGTGTGGTGGGGGCAGTGGGAAACATCCTTCTCATGCTTATTCTGGTGGTAAGCTCAGGATGTGACCCTGCACTGCGTATTGTGGGAAACAGGGAAAGACAATGGTATTAAGTCCCCATTAAGCCACAATTCCTGTGCTGCTGCTGCTGCTACTGCAGTGTGAGCATCATTACTTTTCTAGTGCGGTGCCAGAGCTTCTTTTCAGCTCCCAAAATGCATTGCGTGGTCCCAAAGAGCACCTTCAGCACTGCAAAGGGGAAAACCTCAAGAATGCAAGAAAGAAAAGAGATCAAGTGCAGAGGAGGTCCCCCAGGGTGGTGGGGGCTGTAGCACTTGCCCAGTGAGGAGAGGCTGGGGGAGCTGGGCTGGGTCATCCTGGAGAAGGGACAGCTTTGGGGCTGTGTCTCCAGCTCAGTGTTTGTAGGATGAGACTCAAACCGGTCACACTTGCTTTCTCCACAATCCCATTCAGGTGCTAGACACAAACCACTGCACTCTTTGGGGCAATCCTGTGTGCTGGTGCCCCAGCTGCTGCTGTCACCCTCTAACAAGAGGATGGAGGCCTGACCAGTCCTGCTTCTGGGGGGCTGACAGGAGACAGGAGGTGGAGGTGTCCTTTTCTGCTCTACAGGATTTCTTCTCAGTGTAAAGTCACTGTATTGTTGTCTCCAGGCCACTTTGTATCCCCTTGCTGAAAGGGGTTGTGCTTGGCCAATGAATTGTGTAAGTCCTATGTGCTAGTCCCTTTTCAGGGTAAGTTTCAATGCATGAAGACCCACTGGGCCCAAGAGAGGGCTATATTTTAATGAAATGAGATCTGTATTCCCCAAAGGTGAGGAGATACTGACCTTCATCAACCCTCTAGCCCAACAGTTAGAACATTAGCCTTAGAGTGTGAACAGAGAAAACAAGAGCCAACAGACCAGCTGGGTTGTGATCTCTGCTTCAATAAGAGTACTAGAAAGGCCCACAAGAGATATCTCGTAGTGTGTCCTACAGCCTATTGGTTAGGCCCAGCTGTTTGCAGAGAGGTTATAGTAATCTCCATTATCAAAGAATCATAGAATCATAGAATTGTCAGGGTTGGAAGAGACCTTAAAGATCATCTAGTTACAACCCCCCAGCCATGGGCAGGGACATCTCCCACTAGGTCAGGTTGCTCAGAGCCCCATCCAGCCTGGCCTTAAAAACTTCCAGGGATGGGGCTTCCACCACGTCTCTGGGCAACTTGTTCCAGTGTCTCACCACCCTCATGGTGAAGAACTTCTTCCTAACGTCCATTCTGAATCGACCCATCTCTAGTTTTAATCCATTCCCCCTAGTCCTACCATTACCCAACATCCTAAAAAGTCCCTCACTAGCTTTCTTGTGGGCCCCCTTAAGATACTGGTAGGCCACAATAAGGTCATCTCGGAGCCTTCTTTTCTCCAGACTGAACAACCCCAACTCTCTCAGTCTGTCTTCATAGGAGAGGTGCTCCAGCCCTCTGATCATCCTTGTGGCCCTCCTCTGGACACGTTCCAGCATGTCCATATCTTTCTTGTAGTAGGGGCTCCAGAACTGGACGCAGTACTCCAGGTGGGCTCTCACGAGAGT
>VYZM01009778.1:97901-125121 GCA_013398915.1 Dromas ardeola
GGACCCATTGACACCCACTCTTTGGGTGCGGCCGTCAAGCCAGTTCTTTATCCACTGAATTGTCCATCCATCAAACCCATATTTTATCAGCTTGGAGACCAGGATGTGGTGCAGGACAGTGTCAAAGGCTTTGCTCAGGTCCAGGTAAATGACGTCAGTTGCTCTCCCCTTGTCTATTGGTGTTGTGACCTTCTCGTAGAAGGCCACCAGGTTTGTCAGGCACGATTTGCCCTTGGTGAAGCCGTGTTGATTTTACCCAATCACCTCTTCGTTATTCTTCTGCCTCAGCAGTGCCTCCAGGAGGATCTGCTCCATAATCTTACCAGGCATGGAGGTGAGACTGACTGGCCTATAGTTCCCTGGTTCATCCTTCTTTCCCTTTTTGAAAATGGGGATTATGTTTCCCCTTTTCCAGTCAGCAGGGACTTCACCAGACTGCCATGGGAATGTTTTATCTGATTAAAACATAAGCTCCCATAAACCAGGTGATGTTTCTAACCATAGGGATATATTAGGAAGAGACCTCCGAGGATATATTAGGATGAGTCCTCCCCCTCCTGTTTTTTTTTGCCTATTTCTATTTGGAAATATAACCAATCGAACAATATATTTTGGTTTGGAATTGATAATTTTCCATTTCTTTGGGCTACAAGGAGTTGAAATGGGTTCAAATTTCAGGTAGTGATTTCATAGGTACTCTAAGAAACAGGTAAAAATGGCTTGTTTCATCACTCATTTTTTTTACAATCTGAAGAGCCCCACCGCCTTAGTCTTTACTAAGCGCGGTGATGCCAGGGCCTCCCCGGGGCTGGGGACACCCTGGGGTCTGGGGGTGTCAGGGGCTCCCCATGGTGGGTGATGGCAGGGCCTGGCATCCAGGGCCAGTCCCAGCCCGAGCCAGGAGCCGGGCAGCCGCAGCCCTAGGCATCAGGCACCTCCCTGGGGACGGGGACAGGCTGACGCTGAGCCAGGCGAGGGTCAGGGGCCCACGGGTGAGGGTCAGGACCAGGTCTGGTGAGGGGGACTGGGGTGAGACATGGCCCTGGGAAGGCCACGTGGACACAGCCCTCAAGATGCTGACAAGCAACACGGTCAGTGTGTGCTGGGCTGTCAATAAGTGACTGGTGACAAATTGTAGATAGAGAAGTAGCAGAGTTTCCCCATTTCATGTTAAAAGCAGATATGAATCAGATCCTTGCGTGTCCCGGATTGCGTTATGTCCTGAGCAAACTTAGTGCTGGCTGTGGGCCAGGAAGTAATTTTCCATCCATTTTTCCAGCTGCAGGCTGGAGTGCCTTGAATGTAGCCTTTATACTCCTCCAACATCAGGCCCTGAAACAAAGACTATGTGTGCTCTACAAAGACGTTTTGTTATAACTAGATGGATTGTATTTACAACTGGGATTACAGTACATGGGAACCAAGACGCAGAAATATAAATGAGAAAAACCTCTTTCTGATGATACTGAATAAAATAACCCCCATAGGAATTGTCATATACTTACATAGCCATCATGTGGCTTATTGGGAAAGTTGAAGGTATTAGTCTCGGAAGGGTCCCGGCACATCTGCAGTTATACCCATGAGTCTGTTTCAGTATAGTATAAAAAAATGCTATGCATGTTTAGAGTGGCGTTAATTGTAGAGTTGCCATAGAAATTGCTGGCATCTCAATATTTAATTTCAGTTCACAACAGGGCGAAATCCAGAGATTTCAAAACCTTCCTTAGAATGGAAATTCTAAAATTCTTAGGAAAAAATATTATTAAAAAATAAATAAATCTGGAGTTCATTGAAATGTTTTACTTTGCTTATTCAAAAGCATCACAATGGTTTGTGTTGATTCATTTCAACACTGAACTGCAGATCACGACTGTGCATTGTCTTGAGGGAGCTGTAGTACCAAATCTCATTCATTCTCCCACTGTGAGCAGGGTCCTTGGCTTGACTCCATCTTCTGTAATGCACTCAGAATCACAGGGCTTCCAAGATAAATCCTACAGTTATGTTCAGAAGGGCGTTATGTGCATTACAAGAAATGGGTAATTTCAGCAAAAGAACAAGAGAAAAGAAGTCCGCAGCTATAGACCACAGAAGGTATAAAACACTAGGAAAAGGTCACTATGCATTTGCTTATTCATGCCAAATCAAAAGAAAAAGAAGAGAAAAAAAGCCTTTGGAGTCATTCAGACCACAAACACTTTCTGATTTGTATCCAACCACCCCAAAATTAAGTATTTCACTTTGATTTTTATGAACTTTTTTGAAAAAATAAAAATTCTGCAATGTAGGGCTCTTTAAAAAGCATCCAATACAAAAAGTCCAGCGACAGAGGAGACTTTCAGCATTTCATCTGTCCAGGACTTCCGACAGGAAAATGGATGAAATACTTTTAAACCCAGGAGGATTGGGAACATTAGCTCTGGGCAACCATCCTCCTCTACTCCTGCCTCTCCCTGTACTGCCTTTGGTGCTCCTTTTTTCCTGCTCCTCAGTTAGTGGCTGCTGCCAGACATGGTGAAGGGGTGCCCTGACCCATGTCAATCCAAATTACTCTAAGTCCTATTATTTAAAGTATTTAAATAACTTGACTCATTTTGAGTGAATTAGGTGAGAGAGCCTTTGATGGCGGTGGAGATAGCAGATGGGATGGCTGGTGGATTGCATGGAGAGACAATTGTAAGCAGCTAGGAGCAAGGTTTGAAACTTCTTCCACTCACACAGCTGCAGCTGGGGAAAAAACATTTATAGCCATATTTCACTGAGGTGCAAGGTGTGTTTCTGTCGATTTGGTCCACAGTTTTAAAAGTTCTGCTTTTAGAGCTTACTTTATCAGAAGGTACTCCAAAATAAATAGGATTGTTTGAACAAAAGGTGTACTTGCACTAAAAAAAAAGCACTAAAAAAAAAAGACCTAGTGAGTTAATGTTGACACATGGTGTCCTTCTGTAGGTATGTTGGAGGTTTTGGGGTTTTTTTTGGATATGAGTGAATCCCCTGTGCATGCCAATGTGACTTGTCTTCACTAGAGACAAAATAGCAATTGATATTTAAAAGTTGCTTGGGATACTTAGTGCAGTGGGCTTTCATGAGTATCCAGAGCCCCTGCAAATGGGGCTGTTCCTTCTGGTGGACAAACAGAGTTAAGAGAGAAACTTCAGAAATCTCAGGCTACATGAACTGAATGGGGAGCTCACACAAAAAGGTGAAAAACTCCACATCTCAAATCAGCAGTTGTTTCCCATTTTGAATCCAAATCAGTCTGCAGATGCTGACTACATTTTCTGAATATGTTTTATTAAAGACTTTTTTTTTAAATAAAATTTTGGAAAGCATGCATATCAGCTACTTTTGCAGAATCAGACTCTCACATAATGAAGAACCCTGCCATTTATATCAATAAATGTTATTTTCTTTCAGAGAGTAAGGTTCTGGTACTCTTTCAGAGAGTAAGCTATTCAGGTGATCTCTTGCAGTTTAGAGGACTGCATAATCCTAATATTTATTAGTGTGCCACTGTCAGATAAAAATATTCCTTATATGGATAAGACATCCACAAGGAATGTATACTTTTAATAACTACAGTACTCACTTTGACAAACACCAGTTGTGTTTGAGTTTGCAGACCCACTGGGCTGTCCAGGGCCTTACAAGGTATTCACCGTAATTGGTAGCTGGTGGGGAAGAAGAAGCAGCAGCAGCAGCATTCCTTCATGTCTCTATTGGACTTAAAAAAAATATAATAAAATTCAACATCAAATGATTTATATTGTTTTTTGTTTCATCAGCTGATGATAAGGTACATCATGCAATCTAATTCTGTGGGCATTTTAGTATCCTGTATGAGCCAGAAACATTGGATGACCATTTTACACATCAAATGATACTCGATGCTCTGAGGTGATAGAAATGAAAAAAGGGTAAGTACTGTAACTTTAACAAGTGCTTCTTGCTTCAGAAGAGTGTACGCTCCTAAGCAGGTCTCTGTTTTGTCACCTGATTTCTTCAGTGTAGCCTGCCTTGTTAGATATAGAAAGGCATTTCCTCTGGTTCCCCATGCACTGCATTTTGTGGAATATTTTGCCTCATTCTGATGCCTCCTTATACCTGTGACAGAAAACTACCGGTAAAGCTGGGACAGCTCCCTACCCCCAGGACTAATGACTCCAGAAATCCGTTGATTACTACTTTTGGGGGAGGTGTCTTTTCCTTTGTCTACAATGATTTGGGTTGCAGTTTCATTCCAGCCCTATGAAACGCAGCACATTCTTTTGTGTGTGTCACGTAGCAATTGACCACATTTTTCGTCTGTGGTATTTCCTTTTCTTTTTTTTTTTTTCTTCAAACTATTGCCGTGCGCAGAAAACTGTATAGCTGGAAATGTTGTTAGCCTTGTAGGCAGCTGGTTGTTTCTGTCGTTAGAGCAATGGCTTGGGATTGAGGCAGTGCCACAGACTCCTTGCTTACTGGGGGAAATCTGTTGCCTGGGCTCTCCCTGCCCAGAATGCTGTAGCCTCCCCTACTTCTTCTCTTGTCTGTATTGAGTATTAGCTCTTTGAGGTAGGGGCTGCCTTTGACTAAATATTTGAACAAGATATAGCATGATGCAATCTAGATATTTTTTGGAACCTCTAGGAACGTAATCATCTAAACAGGACTGTTTTATATGAATCAGGATTACATCATTTAGCAATTTACTGGCACATCCCAGCGGGGGGCTGAAATGCAATTTTCCTTATGCCATATGCAGGCTGCAGAGTCACTGTGACAAATTGTTCAGGAGTTGGAGCTTTTCCCCTCCACAGAAGAAATATTGAGCTAAAATGAAGGCCAGTAAATGCTTAATTACTGATACTAAACCATCTTTCATATATATACTGTGAACACGAAACATATTGGACGGAGCTGCTGTCTGGCGCATTTTCATAATATGCGAAACTGGTAAATCAGAAACAGATGGAAGTATTGAAGTGGGAGAATTGCCCTATTCCCTAATTAACTTGATAACAATGCAGAAGAATAGCAATATTTGGGATTTGTGGAAGACCGTTGGATCGATATCACCCAGATAGAAGATGGATAGCTAGGACATGAAAACTGTTTACCAGGATATATATACTTTATTATATTACCCATTCATATTTATCAAGGAGAAGCTTATGAAACATCTGTCGTTATGGTTCTCTTCTCCATCATTATTTCTTTGACTATCAGATATTCTGCTCTAATGTGTTGTATAATGTGATTTTGCACAGCAGCACACCACTAAACATAAATTTGGAGAAAATTACTCTTTTTTCAGTGGTTTCCTGAAAAAAGTTATGAATTGAAGGTGAATCAGATCAGTACTTTTCATTCTTAAAGACGGGTCTAAAACAACAAAATGTTTGAACGTTCCTTTGGATTAAGTCAGTCTTCATCCAGGAGAGCTGGATTCAAATCCTTTTTTGTGCCTTTAAAACCACACCTCTGAACCATTCAGCTGTGTAAACAAGTGTGTACAAACTTCTGCTCTCCTGTGGTTACAGTTCTGCTTTATGTACCTGGTTAGAGGTGCAGCTGACCAGGAACCAGAAGTCTGGTGTCTCACACCTTTCATAGTCCTTCAGCCAGGGGAACTGGGGACCCGTGCAGCCTGTGGGCTGGAGTTTCCTCATACTACCTGTGGCCATATAACATTAAGACTCCTTCCAGTAGCCTGAGGTGTTATTCTCACCCACTTTTGGCTGGAAAGACTAAGCATGACCAAACCTAAAAAGACTGCAATAGAAGGGAAGCAATCCAGCATATATCCTATGGCTTGGTGTTTACAATCCTTTTCCGGGAGGTAAGAGATCTGAATTCAAACTGCCACAGGCAGCAAATAAGATGGACCTGCATCTCTTAAGGCCTGGGCAAAGAGTCTAAAAATCACTGAATTACCAAGCAAGATGACAGCTACTGTCCAACAGCTTTCTAAACTTAAACTTTCTGCTCTTTTGTCTTTCTTCCAAATGCTTTTCAAAATCAATAAGTTTTTTTTCTTTATATTGCATGGAAAACCTTCAAGTGTTCCATCTACCTTCTGTTTTTTGCTTTATTTGGTAAGAAAAAGGAAGCTTTTAATTCATTTTGATCCAAACCAAAATGCTTTATTTGCGTGTTTTCTTCTGGCTTTAGATTTAAAAAATCCAAATATTCTGACAGTCCCAAGCTTAGCAAATGTGAGAGCATGGGTTTAGTACCATTCCTCTTTCTGAAGGGTTTCCTCTGGGCAATCTGCTCTATAAGGTCACACCAAAGTAAGATTATGCTCTTAGTGTGATGTATAAGGAGACTCTGCCATGCATAAATCAAGCTTTCTGAAAATGGAGTGAGCAGCGCAGTGAGCTCAGGCGCTCCATTTCTGCCCTCTGAAGCCAAATGCAGCAGGCGTTGTTCAGCCACAGCCAGAAACTTGATATCCCCTGCTAGCTGCAGGAAATGGGGCGTACTGCACTTGTGAAGTCCAAGCATATTTTTCCTGAGTCATGATTATGTTAAATGCAATTACAAGGTAAAATTGGAAAAATGAAGGGGAAAAAAAGAAAATGATTCCGTGCAATTACTTTTCTTACCTACTTCATTTTAGAAAAAAAAAACAAAAAAGTTTATGCTCTGGACAGGGGAAGAGGGTGTTTGCCTCCTACACTTCTCTCTCTCTGCTCCCCATCCCCCAAAATAACTTACGAAATCACTTTCAAGTGAAGCCTGACCTTTCTATTTGGAATTGGTTTCATGGCACTATAGCAATTATGATATTTCAAGTATTTGCTAGCTGTAGTCTATGGAGCAATTGCTGATAATCTCTGACGAGCTCTTTGGCATCATATGCTTGGGACTGCTGGACAAAACTCCACAATGGAAGAAGGCTCAGGGGGCAGGCGATGTGCTCATGAAGCTCAGGGAAGAATGCAGGGAGTGACCACAGCTATTGCACAGAGGGCTGAAGTCATCTCAACACAAAGGGGGCTGGAGGGTGGCCTTTGTTTGTGAAAAACATCTGTATCTTTGAGTGGATCAGCTGATACACTGAGTTTTCCCTGAGGTAATCAAAAGAGTGTGAATGCCTTCTTGAGTCAGCGAGACCAGTAGCGGGGAAAATGTATGCATGGCTCAGCATAGGATATAAAAACTGAACAATCAATAAAATGAACTCCAACGGGAGCAACGTGCTTGAACTGGCTTCAACCTATGTATTCCTTCCCAGTGTTTGGGGATGCCCAACATCATGAAAGTGAGTGTAGAGAGACAGCGACTGGAAATGGCAATCTCATGTGTATTGTAATCCATCTGTGTGTTGCAATTGCTACATTGTGCTTGTATTCTGATTTCAGCACATTACTGTATCCCTCTGCTAAATCAAAATCCTGTGTAATATCAAATATCTTCAGATATGTAAATGTGGTATTAAACAATAAACCCTCTTTGTGCAGAGTATCAAAAAGAAGCTGGTCAGAGAATATTGCACTCTGACACTGCTTCTGGGTTCTCCTCCTTATTTTTCACTGCTAAATCAAGCTTGCAAAAACTGAAAAACCCATTTTCTGTTTTCCTAATATTACTTTCTCAAGTAAGCTACTGAGGTACTCAGAAAAATGTTTGCAATGAGAAATGGAAGTGTGCACCATACCATACCATGAAGATCTACTCTAAGAGAAGTTCTGAAATTATGATTATTCCAGCTACTCTATCACCCTTCCTGAGACTGCACCACTGTTGCATCTTTGAGGGGACGCAGAATCTTCCACAATGATGACCCAGATTCCTCCTGGAGTGATAACTACCCTACTGAATGAAGAATGGACTGGAGTGGCAGCAGGGGGGTAGGAGGTCTTCTTCACCTATTTGCTGTTGACACGTCCCTCCTCGTGAGAACTGATGTAACTTTTGTTTGTCTGTGAAATCTTCATGGCCATCCTGATGAACGCAAATGACTACATATTTTTTATATCTTGAGAATTCCTTTGCATCAGTAACTTCCTGAACCAATCCCTTCTCTTCCTTTACTCATGTTATACAATAAGATTTTGGAGTAAGAATATTAAAAGTTCAGGAGTCAAGCATTCAAAAGTTAGGAAAAGTCATATTTAAGGCTCTTTGCATTAACTTTATGATGATGTACAGAGGTTTCTTTGTGAGTTTTTATGATGCAGTATGGGAAAGTAAATGATATGCCACACTTTAATCATTAATTATTAAATATTCACTGTTGACATGCTTTAGTTTTAATTGCTTTCTTAGTCACCCTATATCTCCTCTTGAATGTATTTGAAATATATTTTCAGATATATTGTTCACATCTTTTTTTCTGCTGTCATTTTGGACAGCAGACATCTGCCAAGTTCTGAGCTTAGAATTTCTGGGTTCTTGTCACCGCTTGGTTATTGATTTACTAGAAGATATGCCTGTTCTCGCTCAGTCTGTAGATGAGGACAACAGTTTTTTCCAAAATCTCCTTCACAGTTTAAAAGGATCAATTAACATTTGAAGATATAAACTGTGTAGGAGAGAAAAGTATTATTATTTGGAAGTCTCTTAAATATTATTGCTCACCAGAGGTAATTAGAAAATGGTGCACCCAGATCTGTACTGAACAGTTTCTTAAAAAATGTCTAAAAGAAATAGAGTTCTGATTTTCTTGCAAGATTTCATGACTTACACAAAGTTTTGTATAATGCAGGAATATTATTTTAAAGTTATAACAACTTAGTGTCTTTATAAACACTACTTTATTTGACATATTTCAGTCAAACTGTTTCAAATTGGGCTTTTTCCTAAAGAAATTAAGCTGAAGCTGGAAATGGTGCTAGAATCTCTACCAGAAAACAGTGATCTGTAATTGTGTTTCAACTACTACTTCCTGCAGGGACGTATTTTAAATCACTGAAAATCTTACTAGTATATACTTTGGTGCATTTGGGAGTGAAATATCCATGTGCAAAAAGTGATGAAAACACCCTACCTTCTGAGTTCTCAATTACTGCTTCTTTCTGACAACTCCAGACCATTTTTAGTGTACTACAAGCTTAGTTACACTGTATTGCCACATTATTCTCTGCAGATTTATATTCCTTTAATGGTCTTCCAAAGGCCAAGAGGCAACATTTGGCAATATTTACATTATGTGGTGGTCACATCTCTTCAAGGAAGCATTTCAGCTACCACGCTTACTTTGTGCCAAGAATAAGAATGACACTCAAATCATTGTGCAAAAACCAGATATGGTGTAAAATAAATGTATTCAATAAGCAAATGAAATACGCGGAGTTACATATGCAGGGATTTGACATGCTAGGATCCCTCACCCCCACTTTATTTTATGAAGCTGTTGAGCCAGACAAAGTTTAAAATAATGTTAAGTACATCTTTAAGACTTTGGAGGCTTGGCAATGCTAAGTCCTGAAAATCTAGTCTAATGTCAAGCCAGCTGTGGTCTGCCCTCACCAAAATTGCTTTTCCCTGAACTACTCGTTTAAAATGCCAGCTGGCCAGCAACCAGCATATACGTAATGCATTGTGTATTGACATTGTGTAGCTGATATGGAGCTCAACATGATTTTCAAGGCAAACTTGGGAAACTTCCCAAATTATGTCCTAACACCACTGAAAAGATCAGACTACTGAAATGGAAATAGCTCCACAGCATAACATAGCATTTACTTGATTGTGTAAATATTAAGAGAACTTTAAAATTATGCCCAGAGACAAGTTCATTTCATTTAAGACCCATGTTAGCTCTCTGAGCAAAAAACCTCACTGCCTATTTGCTTTGCACCTGGCCTGAAAAGGAAATACTTGTACAGAAATATTTGTTTGAGTGTCTGTCAGGGAAATCTACCTCTTCTATGATAAAGGATGCTGGGAGTTCCCGGGCAGAAGTATGGTAGCACACAGCTAGTATTTCTTCATAAACACTGCATGACGCAGAGTATATGTACCTACCATGCTCTGCGACCATCTAGAAGTGACTGAAATGAAGACCTGAAAAGCACTCAGAATTGAAGTTCTAGCTCTAAGTGTGTGCAAGACTACACTCATTTCCTTGGAAAGGCCCACAGGCTGGATGAGAGCTTCCATGTCTCTTTACCAGGCTGAGTCAAGAGATGAGGTTGTACCATAGTACACACCTACCACACAGGGTAGATCCCACCCCACTTTGCTTCCACAGGCTACAGTGCAAGATAAATGCGTCCATCACGATTAAGCATCTGATTATTCTCTCTCACCTGTGTATGTGAGACACTTCAATGGAAATTATCCGTTATCTGCAGGGAAGATAGACCATATTAAAAACAAATGATCTGAAGATGAATTAGGTCCAACAAGCTGTACTAGATATGTGTTATTTCTATGTGCATGTTTTTATGGAAAGTGTTTACAAATGGCAGTCTTTCACACCAATCCTATCTTCACGTGATGGAGCATTAAAGATTTTCTCCAGACTCTATATTATTTGTATTCCCTAAAGGTTTGACAAGTTTACATGAATCCCTCTTTGCCTGGAATCATAGTTGTTTTTTTTCCCAGAATAATGAAGCTGTTTCACAATCACTGGCAGACATGAGGCCAATAAGATAACATTTCCCACATACTTGGCATTCCAGCGTCTTGGAAGGGAGCTTTTAGATATGGCTTCTTAAAAGCAGTTGGAGATTTGAATTAAAATGTCTCTGAATGTGGCTCCAAGTCTCAGTCAGTCCATTTCACTGAGTAACACTGATGTGTTGACAGAGTATGGCTATACAAATCCATTAGCAAAAGTCAACACCTGTTCAATAGAAAGTAAGAAACTCTTGTATGCAGCTGCAGCAGTAAAATAAAAACAAAACAGAAAACCTAAAAGGTAAAACTTCCTTATTTTTCAATAACAAATTACAGTGGGCAGTTGTTTTTTTACTTGCTCTTGCCTAATCTAACACAAACCTTCCCAAGGAATACGAGTTCATATCCAATTTCCCCATCTCCTCATGCTGTCATTCATCCATTTATCTGGCAATTCATTTTTTTCAAAAAAAACATACTTTTCAACTTTCTAAGGAGAAATTGCTTTGTCATCCATGAACAAACAAAGGAGTCTAGTGGTGCTTTTTTTAGTCTAGTAAGGTAGACCTTTATGAGGTATAAGGTTTGTCCTATTAGACATAAGGTTCTGCATCTTGAAGAGCCTATATACTGGCAATACTGGCAATCCAGAGAAAGAGTTTATATTTTCTCCAGAGTGCACTAGAGAAAAATACCGGTCATTCCATTTGTGCACAGGCAGTGACCATTTCAAAGCACCCCTTTTCAAGGCAAAGCATTATTAGAATGTCTCGTGAACTTACTGTGTGCTTTGTGACTTTATTTTCTTAAAACTTGTGGATTCTCACATATATGCAGATCTGCATCCCTTCAAATCTGATACTGCAGGTATATTGCAATGCAGAGGTATTGCATGAAGTTTTAACTTGCCTCTCCTTCATCTCTTTAATGCCAAAGTACTAACATTTGTGCCTTTGGTGCATCAGGAATCTGTCACATGGAGCCCATTTTTCTTCAGGGGAGGTGTTATGTTTCTGTATGGTGATTTGGCTTAGTAAGGTAGTTAGGCTTTTACTGAGGTTTTTCTTTTCCTGTTTTTTAATGGTGATATGTGTTTACCTTAGAGAGAGCAAGGTCAAAAAAAAGCGTGCTTTGCTGTGGTCAGTCGTAAGTTCCTGAGGAAGTTCATTCCACGGTCTGTGAACTATTCCCAGGAGAGCTCTCCCCTGCAGAGAGGGAGGCATTACCCTCTGCTCCGAAATTCCTTTCTGCTTAAGCCGTGATGTTAGCTGCAGTTCTCACTCCAGAGTTTTAGCTGAGCTTTTGAATTTGCTCAAATTGAGCCCCTGCATGCCTTGAAGGCTTTGCCATTGCACAGACAGTTTGTGGGAAGTTCATGTCAAAAGCTGATGCAAGCTTGGTGCAGCCCATCTAGTGCTGTGCTGCTGAGGAGAAAGCTCTCCATTAACAGCAGTGCTCTGCAATTTATCACTGGTGGATGTCTTTTCAACAAGTAGAGGAATTCCAGCAAAACACAATGAAACAGTTTTAACAAACCGCTAAAAAGTAGGCTCATTCATTTTTTCTCAAGGCTTAAAACCTCATGAATTCTTTAATGCTTTTGAGTAATGAAATAGGGTAGGGATACTGCGTGGAACTTCTGTGCAGAAACATTAAAGCTAGGATCTGATGGAATGAATCGATGCGGTGCCAGCTTGGGCTAAAGCCGACCGTGGGGCCTTGGATGGATGGCTGCCTCCAAGCTGCAGACCAGGTAACTCAAGACACTCAAGCTTTTTCTGGGGGTAGTATGGGGAAGAGGAAGACTCTTTTTGCAACAATGACACTTCCAAGGAAATTAAAAGATTTTACTTTCTAGGTCATCTTCTTCCCAAGACGCAACTGACTCTCAGGTTTCCAGAGAAGACTTACAGCTACCTGGGCAAAGGGAAGACTATTTGCCATTGTGTAATGAAGAATAAAAGAGTGCAGGAGTCAAAGACTACACAAGGAAACGTAAACCTCCTTCTGCAACCTGATGAGGAGGACACTTCCTGCTGAAAGTCAGTCCTGCAGTTGGATTAATCCATGTTTGGCTTCAAAGTTGAAAGCTTCTGAGGAGGGGTAGAAGCCCAAGGTAAGTCAGCTCCTTGGCTCGAAGTGGAGGCAGTGGTTAAATTTTAGATACTTCTGGGAGCTAAGTGTTACTTTACATGGGTTATCTAAGGCTTTCAGGAGAGGCAGTGAACTGAACTTAAGCTCCCACTGTCAAAACTGCTCTCAATAATGTTGCCACTTCTCTTGCCTTGAATCTGGCCAGACCACCTGTGAGTGGAGACAGCTCACCAGCTCCTGCTCTTTCCACCCAACATAATCCACCGGGCAAGTTTGTGCTGAGCTAATAAATTAGATCGGTTTATGGAAGGTCCATTGAGCCCCAAAGCTGGTATGAAGGCTAAGGTGGGACCATGTAGCTGAGAGCATGGGAGGGGAAGAAAAAAAAGAGGGACAATTTGGAGGGAGGGCAAATTTTCCTGTTTCAGGGCCACTACACTGCACAGCTAAGGAAACCACAACCTAAGGCACAGGCCGTTACTTGATGAACATAGTAGGGCTACCAAGATGATTAGGGGACTGGAACACCTCTCTTATGAGGAAAGACTGAGGGAATTGGGTCTGTTTAGTCTGGAAAAGAGACGGCTGAGGGGTGACCTAATTAATGCGTACAAATACTTAAAGGGTGGGTGTCAGGAGGATGGGGCCAGGCTTTTTTCAATGGTGCCCAGCAATAGGACAAGAGGTAATGGGCACAAGCTTGAGCATAGGAAGTTCCATCTCAACATGAGGAGGAACTTCTTTCCTTTGAGGGTGGCAGAGCACTGGAACAAGCTGCCCAGAGAGGTGGTGGAGTCTCCATCTCTGGAGACATTCAAAACCCGCCTGGACGCTTTCCTGTGCAACCTGCTCTAAGGTGACCCTGCTCTGGCAGGGGGGTTGGACTAGATGATCTCCAGAGGTCCCTTCCAACCCTATGATTCTATGATTCTATGATTTTAATCAGGCATGTAACAGTACTGCAGTCAAAAGAAGCAGCCATGGTCTTCCAGTCTGGCCTCTCCAATGCCCTTCTCTTGTGCTGGCAGCATACATGTAGCTGCAAAAAAACTGGAGGGAACTGCTGGGCTGAAAACTGACAAGAGAGCAAAAGGTTATTTTTAACTGGTTATCAGAGACAGATAGTAACTAAGGAACAGTAATCATACACACAGAAGAAATACTTCCACTAGGGAAAGAACCAGCCACAGAAACGGTGCCCAAGCCCAGCGCCTCACAAGTGAATGGTGAACACCGTATATTCAGAAGCAAAAAGGTCTCACCAGTGTGAAGCCAATTCATCCTGATGCAGCTTTGTCTGTCCAACTGAACACAAGACCAGAGAACTATCAAGGATGCTCTGTGCATACCAGGTTGCTGTGGTTTTCCCTCCAAGCGGGAAACAATGGGGGAGATCTGGTGCTTGCTGGAATATACTTGCTGCATTTATTTCCTTTTGGCTACTTCCGAATGGGGAGCAATATGGCTACTGCTTTTTGACTTTCCCCACATCTCCTTTTCAGGAGATTGTGCATAATGCTTTTCTCCTTGAGTCCATGAGTACTTATGTCTCTTATAGACATAAAGTCTCCGTTCTCCATGCGTCACTGTTTATGAGGGCACACAAAACACATTTCAGCTCTTTCCCACTTCTTTTGGTTTGTATATAATTTGCTTTGTCTTCCATTCACTCACAATAAATGAATGGACTCTGGGGCTTCTGGGAACAGAGACTGGCTATATTGGTGCAAGAGGAGTAGCCCAGCAGGCTGCCTCTGACACAGGCACATTTTCTGTAAGGTTGCTGGCACCACAGGTGACTCTGGCAGTCCCTCCTTTTACATGTTCCAGGTCTTGCTGCCAATGGACGGCTGTCCTGTGGGCAGAGTTGCTGCTGCCCCTAGTTGTTGGGCACAAGAGTGGATAACCTGAGGCGTATTCTTGAGCTGGGAATTCCTTGGCTATTTTAGTCTTAGCTATTTACTGTCTGCTGCACACTGAGTGAGGGCAACTGGTATTTAAAATGTCAAAACATCCCAGAATCTTGAAGCTAAACCCCTACAAGTCTCAAGAAATCAGTTTTACAGGGCCAGGTTAAGTTTGGGCGTTTTTTTCTGGGATTTTATCGCTCAGGTTGAAAGGGCCTTTAAAATAGACGATTTCCATTTCAGTTCTCATGTCAATGCTAATTTTCATAAAAGCACTCACAAGATAGCCACAACATCTGATCTTCATAGACTCAGGCTGTCAGGGCCCAGAATCGCACTGAAAACGCTTGGAAACTTCCAGCTCTTCTAAATTTGAGCTGAGCCTCTTGCTCTGAAGCATCTCGTAACCCAGACACTGAGCCTTTGCCAAAAGACATACTCATTATTTTAGTCTAAATCTGAACACATTCTACATTGTCTCCCTGTAAGTTGTGTTAAAGCAGTGTCTTTCATTTCTGGTTGGTATTAAACCTTAATTAATTGCAACACGAAGAAAAACATTTCGAATCGTCTCACGTTATTTACTCAGCTGCGCTTAAAAGTTCACCAAATGAATCTTCACTTGCATTCTCTCTCTTTATTTCTGTTTGCAACTTTCACCTTTTGCCTGCAATTTTATCATTTGTTGTCCAAAAATTATATTCCAGTTCCACCAAAAAGAATCCATGTTTGCAAGTACTCAGTTGTAACCATTGGGTCTGCTTCAGAGCTGATTTGACAGGGTGTGGAGGTCACGTTACACTTCTCTTCCTCTCACTGCATAGGCATCACATCTGGAATCGGGCTTCTTGTGTGCGTGCTCTCAATTCCAAATGTAAAATCTGCCTTCTGTGAATATTAAGCAGCATTTGTTTGCAGTTTGGTATTCTGACAAGCGTTTCTGCCAGTGACCTCATTTGCTAGAATTCTGGGGAAAGGTAATACATATGGGATGCTGAACATACTGCTGCAGAACCAACCATCAACACTCGTGGGAGCTCTTATTTTGAGTTATTTATCCAAATACAATTCTCAGACATCAGAAAATCGCTACCTGGAAAGTTGCACCATTACTTCATTGAGAAAAGCTGAGAATTCACTGGAGCTTGACTTCTGTATAATTGAAATTATCTTGCCACAAAGGAGCCTGCACATTTCATTAAAAGCAGACTGACACAGGTTTCTTTCGAATATTTTAGCCTTTTTGTCTTCAGGTGGTCTTTAATGAAAGAAATGGGAAAGAAGAAATCTTTTCCTCAAAGGTAAATAAAAATTACTGTTGCTTGCACAGGGAAAGGATCATTATGTGCAGTTGCTGTCACAGAACTGAAGATTCTGGAACATTCAAAGTAGCCTTTTTTATTAAAAATAACTAACTTATCCAATGTAACTTCTGGATTTGCTATACTTATTTTTTTATGAAGTCAAATGGTGGTTACCAGTCAAGTAAAATGTGACCAGCAAGGGAGCAATGCCTCATTTGTTGCTTTGCAATGCAGCACAAAACAGTAATTAGAATAGAGGCAAAAAAGTAATCTAATATATTCAGCCTACTGCTGTGAGCAGCATCTTGAGAAGGCCAACGTGCCAGAGTTCCTCTACCTTTTGATCTTCCGGTTATGACAACATAGTCTTGCACTTTGCAGCTTGTTATCAGAATAAACAGTACTTGCAGTTCAGCTAGGGGTTCAGGTAGCATAGGAAAGCAGCCTGCCATTCCATTTGCTTGTCCAGGGATGCCAAAACCCATGAAGCAGGTGTTTTCAAGACTCTGGTTGCTGATGTGCACCAAACCTCAGTGCAAAACGCAAGTGGAACGGTGCAGGCTTCATCCTTTAAAATGGTGTCAAGGCACAGCTTATAAAATCGCCATGGAAGAAGGCAGCAGAAACTGCTGTGCTCTCCGCCCCATCACAGGAACACGCAGTCCAAAAAAATGATATCTCCACAGCATATGGTGTTTTGGTGGCTGTTGTTTAATGATGATTCATCAGTAAATGAAAAGAAAGGAAAGAAAGTGAAGCAGCAGACATGTTAGAGAGAGAAGGAGAGAGAGAGGGAGAGAGGATAACAACACTGCACATAGAAAACATGGCCTGGGAATGTCACCTAGAGGAAGATGCAGAGACCTTTTGGACAAAGCACTGACTGTGAAAGGGCTTTGGTGCAGTGAGGAAAAAGCACGTCTCTTGCTTTTTGGCTCCTGCTGTCTTCAAGGACTGAGTGTTATGTGTTTCTTGTAAGTGAGTAGAATCTTATCACAGATATGGGACCCTTAAATTCTTCTAACCCAGTCAAGCCTGCGGGGATCCTATTTTGAACTATCATTGCAGGTCTGGGGGTTAACAACATTATTACTCTCTGAGTTAACAAACTTACAGCCATGGGATGCCATCCCTTCAGCTCTGCCGTGCATGCAATAACTCTCTGCACTCTGCTGACCTTCTCCAAGTACCAGGCCTGGGGTATTAAAGGTCCCTTTTAGCATGAGTGAAAATCAAACCCAAGACCATAGCAAAACAACTCTCCTCACCTTCCTGATCCATCACCCTGTACATTTGATGTCTCTTCCTGGGAAGCAGCTACAGGAGCAGCTATGGGGGCTCTGCTGTACGTATGCTCAGCTGCCTTCTCCCTCAGAGATGTAGAGAGGAGGAGGAGGAGAGGTGCCTTCACATGCCCAGCCTTTCCACACCTCTGATCAAGCCTCTGTACTTTGTCCTTTCCTTCTCTAGGGGCTTGCTTCAATTTATCACCATTAATGCAGTGGCATGTTAAAAAGCTAGACCTTTAAAGCTGTATTAAGTCAATAGAACTACCCGGGAAACTGAAATCGTAATGGACAATATTTTAGTGCCTTTAAAGACAGCAGTGGCTGTGACACCATGCTCGGTCCTGGGGCATGAGAACTTTTACAGTCCCCATGAAGAGACACTAGAAAGGCTGAGGTTGTTTTATCACAGAGAAAAAGTCAGCATAAGTAACATGATGAAAGTATAGAAGGCAATGAATTAGTTAGATATGTTATTCCTATTTTTATGGACAAGATGGTATGATCTGAATGATTATTTGGCACTCACAGCTTACTGTTATTGTTATTAATTCCAGGCTCTTTTGTAGTAGTTTTTCTATCAGTGAGACTCAAAATGCTTAATAAAGAATGTATTCTTTTTTCAGGTTAATAAACACTAAATATATGTTAAGCATATCATAAACCATGTAGTAAAAAGAAGTGCCTCTGAAATGCCTGGAGAAAGTAATAATTTTATTTTTCTACTATGAACAGCCCCGTTACAGAAGGAAGAAGTAATTTTTGTAAAGAGCTTAATAATATTCAGATTTCCCGCTCGAGACACAATCAGTTGCTGAAGTTTTAGAACATACTAAGCCCTTATTTTCTGAAAATAACTTACCTTCAATTTGGTATGTGAAAACTGGTCGTCACATTACAAAAATTTAGATCAGAGAGTTTTATTAAAGGAAACTTATATAGCTTATAGAAAGTGTCTATTGTTAAGAGTGGGCAAACATATGGATAACATAAGAACCAGTTTGAACTCGAAACCTGAAACCAAACTTCAAACTGGTTGAAAATGTTTATTTAACTCAGAAAAAAATCTCTGCCTGCATCTGCAATTTCTAGTCCCTATAGGCAACAGAAATATTCAAAATAACACAGGGAAGAAATGACATCATCGATATTCTGATACAAACAGAACCATGCACATATTTCAAAAAATATGTGCTCTTCTGAAATATAATGTGATTCATCACTTAGTGCATGCTAGTCTAAAGTGTACCTCTGCACGCTACAGATATAATCCTCAGTAAAAGTGAAAAAAAGCTGCCTGGTGGCCACACAGTTTGCGACAACACTGACAGATTTACTTTGCAAACTTTTGTGTTGAATATATGAGATTTAGCTTCCAAGGTCATGCTATTGGAGCCTTTTTTAGAGCACGTTTTCCATTTTGCTTGGATTATTTTACATGCAACAGGAAAGGAATCAAAAGAACAGTTTGCGACTTTGCTCTCAAAGAGAGACTGAAATGCTGAACTACTTTATTACTTCTCACGATCTGAATTTTAAATTTTTCTAACCCCGTGCACACTGAAGCTCCTTGCCTTTGCATCAGGAGGCTCTGGCAAGCAGATTTTTTTTATAGGAGCCCATGTGCATTAGGAAGCGGGCCACTTGGACTACCAGGACAGCAAGAGCTCTAAAAGCGCAGTTGGAGTTCGTCACTATTTTTTATGGCACATTTTACCTGGCACTGAAAATGAGTCAGGAGTGCCCGCAGGGTCTGTGACCCTGTGACGCCACCAAAGTGAACGTGCAATTGTATCTGTGGCCATCAGTGATCTGGTCTGAAGCAAAATAGCATCACACATGTTGAGCTTGTATTAATCTGTTTACTGACTTTCAAGCGTGTATTGTTACTAATCCATTTTACCTAGTTGGTAATTGTCATTTCCCTAAGTCAACCTTCTTGACTACTTAGAATAAAAAGACTTCTAGTTCTGTTATTGAATGGAAGATTTTAGTTGGCTATCTTCAACTATTTTGTATGTCTTCTCATAGAACAACATTGGCTCTAGTCTGATTTCATCTTATTTACAGTGGCATTAATCAAGGATGTGTCTATTGAAGCCAATGGCATTATAAGAGGATTAGGCTGGGAAAGGTGAGATAAGAAGCAGGCAATGGCAGCCCTGTGTTGTTCAGAACTGTTTTTCTGCCATGAACGAGTATTTAAGGAGCTACAGGAGCAGGAGTGATCCCAGGCTTTTAGAAATGCCTGTGAATGGAGTGCAATAAATACACAGAAACAAAAGGTTTATATTCCCTTTTTGTAGCCATTACTAGGATACCAAGTGGCATAAAAATGACTGTCTTGGGCCTGATTCTGATCTCCCTGGTTATCAACTGGGAGCGCTGCCTGGCTGTGAACCTGCTGGGAGATTAGTGTGAGGCTGTTTTGTGCACTGATTTCCTAAAATATGTGATTAGTCATAATCATGCTTCAAAACACTGCACCCATTCTTCTAAGCATTTTTTTATGACTTAAGGAAAGTTATCTGCCCACCTGAAAATTAGGGAGTTTTCAGTATTTCATTCTATAGATAACAGTTTGTGGGTCACAGGGAGAATAAGATCTTCCTGCATTTTATTACCGTGTACAGAAAAAAGAATGAGAGGAGGTGACTCCCACACCTTAATACCTAGCCTGTGGGTGCTTGTGCTTAACGAAGGCCAGCAAAGTGTTGGTATTTTTCTGGGTTAATATATTGTGGGCATGAAATAGCCTGTACCATTCATTCGTCCACCCTTGGCACATTCTGACGTTTCACAAGATTGTTTCACGGTCAGCAAGAAGCCCTGGGGAGGACGACGGAGAGCCCAGCTCTGCCCAAGTGCTGGAGCCCCTCTGCCCTGTGCGCAAGGAAGAGTGGAGGACTGGCCGTGTCACGGTCTGTACACAGCGCTGGGCAGATGCAGATGGACCAAAGCAGCACTTGCCAAAGATCCACTTGGACACCACGTGATTTAACCTGAGACCCTGACATGTTTATATGCTAAACTGTGTGATGTTATGCAGCCTTGTATTGACGTTAAATGGCAAATCCTTATGTAGGCAAGGCGAAAAGCGTTGCCCAGTTAAGTATAGTAACTCATAGCTATGTATAGCATTCATTCTGCTGTACAAGCCTCATTTGTTACACAGTGTCTGGGCTGCGCTTTTGTCAGCATGCTACGCCCTTGGTATATCGCTGTCTATTATAGCGTTGGTAGAAAGGAAAGGATTGACGAAAAGGACTGCAAAGGCAAAACACCTTCTGGGGACTGGGCGACTGTAGAGAAGCCCAAGCATCAACCCCTCTGCTTACAGTCGCTAACCACAGCTCTGAGTACACTGTCCTGTGAAGATCAACAGTGGTTTTTGGTTGGGCAGAAGTATCTCTGTTTCAGCAGTTATGGTGAGGACTGCACAGAGAGAAGCTTCTCCTGCAGACTGAGCTGACGGTCTCCTCCGGCCCTGCCATGAAAGGAAGGCTGTTTCTGATGCAGGTCTGGGCCATTGCCTTCCTGCACTTACGCCATTGAACCTCTCCCATGTCAGTACCTTTTTATTCCAGCCCATGTGACAGGGCTGTCGTTCTTCTTATGTGACTATCCATTACCTTGGAAATTCAGGCTCCCTGGGGAAGCAGAACAAATAGGAAAGGGAGTGGGTGGGTTAGAGATTTTCACGCTCTACGTCTGGCCATCTGAACACATCGATGTTCCCAAAAACACTCAGGAGTGAAAGGGATTCTTCAGCAGCCTTCTACTACCAGAAATGTGGGTGTCATTTTCTCAGTGCCAGGAAATATTCTTATTTCCCACAGGCTGCAGGGGGAAATCCAGATTGCCCCTGGGTTTAATTGACACACTTTGTATTTGCTGTTGGTTATTTTTCTGCTAATATTCTTTAGCTTTCATCAGTTTCTAATTGATTTCTGGTATGGAAAGCCATGTGTGTGCAGCTGTGAATTTAAGTGGGCTGAAATCCAAATGCTATTAATTGAAGGGCACAATCACAGAAAAATAATATATGCAGAGTTGGTATAGCTCTTTCCAAATGACTTCCTTCTTCATTAGGGTTCCTGGGAAGGAGAAGAGGTGTACCGTTTTAAAGCATGAGGAAGCATCAGGCAGTTGGAGGGAAGGCTGGAGTTCTGTGACATGGTTCTTAATGAGCAGGAATCAAGATCCATTACTTCAGCTTGCCAGATCAGTCCCCGCTCTCCCGCTTGCTCTCTAACCACTCCTTCAAAAGCGTTTTTTAAACTCCAGGCTGCTGGAGACTCACAGGCTTCATGCGACCACAAAAGCATATACGCAAGCACATATGCATAAAGAGCAATGGAATGATAACTGTTCCACTCTGTCATTTAATGTTTGTAATTTAGAAGACATTATTCATCTTGGTTTTGCTTTGACAGAAGAGCAGTGGATTTTTTTCGAAATATATTTTCCCAGTTCAGAAGGTTAAGAACAATTCTGTGCCTGCAGGGGGAAAAAAAAGAAAAGAACAAGAAAGGAAGGGGGTGAAAAAGAGGAAAAAAAGAAAAAGTCTGTCCATGTCTGGATTTCAGAGGGATGGCTCCAGCAGCTTCATTCTTCCCTCCTTCCCTTCCTCCCTTCCTCAGTCCTCCACCCCTTTGTGTGCTAAAGTTACAACCCAAGGACTTGGAGACATTTCAAAGGAGCGTCACTAATGAAGACCACATGTGCACTGTTCCTCTTGTTCAGTCCAGAACAAAGCTGAACTGTAAGAGCCTTCCCTCTACGGGGGGAAAACCAGGTCTCCCCCCCTTCCCGATTACCCACCCACAGTTTATGAATGAGGCTTTCTCAGGTAACCACCACTTGGTATCAGAACAGTTTCAGGAGGAAATCAATCATCTTTCCAAGAGAAAGCCGTAAGGCAGAGAGCATGCATTTCCTTTGCCAAAACATCCATCAGGGGCGACACCGAAACACCCACGTGTTCGACAGTGCTGCAGCCTTTGGCCTTTGTGCTTGCACAGCAGCAACGCTTTTGCTGTAGCATTTTTTCATTTGCTTTTGGGATGCCTCCTCCACATTGTCTCCGTAGCTGCAGGTTTGTACAAGATGGGCCACAGTAGGGCCTGCTTTCTGAGCAGTGCCAACCGAGGAGGATGCTGAAATCCAAGACCGAAGCACATCGTTTCCCATCTCTGTTTGCAATTAACTGCATTTCAGGAAAGACTTTCACCAAGTAATGGGCAGTGGATCCTGACAGTAGTAGTTTTATCAGACAAAAAAAAGGAAACTGCCACCTGAATTTGTGATTTCATGTCCACTGGGTGCTCCCTCCTCAACAGTATTTTGCAATCTAGTGCTGTTGGCCATCCGGCCCCAGCAGTGGCCATCTAGGAATGAGGCAAGTGGTTGAGGGTTCACTCTGAGAGAATACTTGGGTCCTTGCTGAGCTTACAAGGGGGCCAGCTCTTGCTCCCAGCTGAGCTCCCAGTGCCCTCATTCCCTGATGGTGGTTAACAGCAGCACTGCGGGGCAATGGCAGATGGGAAAGGTGGGCCAGCCTCACCTCTCCTCAGATCCTCCTTCTGAAAGGAAGACATCAGTGGAAGGTAGTATTGGTGTCCTTAGACAAGCCAGTTGGCAGCCCTTGGACTGCTGTGGTATCAGAGCACAGGTTGTGTCACCGGGCAACTGGAGCATCTTCCTTCCCACATGGCACTTCTGCAGGAAGCCCAAGGAGAGTGACCCGGAAGGGGATAATCCTCAGGCTTTCATTTTATGGACACCCAAAAAGGGCTGGGAGTCTGCTGAGGAGAGGGGCAAGGCTGACTGTGTGAGGGGACCAACCGACTGAGGGGCTTGGAAACAGGGCATATATCTTCAGTTTGGTTTCCTACCAAGAATCAGCCTGATGCAGACAAGCTTTCTATGAGCTGGTATGCTTCATACTTAGATCCACCAGCCAATTTCAGTTGTCAGAACTATCTCAGGTCTACTGATTTCCTAACACGTTCATTAAAATTCACGTTGAGGGAGCCAAATCTCTTAATTCTGTTGCTCACAAAACTTTCTGGCATTAAGGCAAGCCAGAAGTGGTGGACAAGGATATGTTAGGACACAAGGAAAGTGCCCAGAAGATACCTACCAACCTACACACTGACAAACTCGTGGATGATTGACCGCAGAGCAAGACAAAAGCACCCACAGGCCCAGCCATGGTGGCAGCCCTCATGGACATAACCCTGCTGCTGTCTCAGACAGCTGAACGCTATGATGGAATAAATAAATATGAAGAAAAAATAATATAAGCAAATGAACCTGAACAACATCAAAGCCAGGGTGCAGTAATGGTTGCTGCTAAAGCTGGACCTATTTTCTAACAGGAAGCTCTTCCGGCACAACTGCCTTTCAGAGCCATTTCTGGTTTCTAACTGTATAGGGGTTTGTTTCTATAACAAATATATTCCTGTAGATGAAACTGCTAGTATTAAAAATAAATGGGAAGAGGGAAGTGGATTCTATGGAAAAGCGACTTCAGAGGAAGAGAAATGACCTCTGTGTGTTGGTTAGTGAGAAAAAAATTAGTGGAAGCATTTGAAGGATCATAGGACTTTTTATAAAATCACTTTTAAGTACAGGATTAAACCATAGTATATATATGGAAGATGACATAGTCTGAGGATGGTTGTTTGTTCATAAGTGATCTAGGGTTAACAAAGCATTCCAGGGTTTTATGAAAGCACTTTTAAACAAATAAACATTGTCCTGCAGTATTTACAAGCTAAGCACTTCAACATAATCTCCATGCATGAGAACCTGAGAGGAAAATTGATTGAAACCCCATGATAAACTGTTTTGTTTAATTGCCTAACCTCATGGCAGTAGAGAAAAGCAGATACAATAAATAATGAAAATATGTCAAATTTTAAATTTTCAATGCATTTCATCACCCAAAGTGCAGTTTGGTAATCAATGCCTAAAATATTTCCATCCAGGAAATTTCCTTTTAAAGTTGTATCTAGACCTTTTTTTGGATAATATTGAAACGGGTGAGGTTTCTTTTTCCAGCGTAAGGTGACATTATCTATGCGGACCAAGGGATTGCCGTAGCCTCGGCTTCTTTGAAGCCTCCATGGATTGCAGCCTGTCCACCAAATAAGGCATCCTAAACATTTCTGCTGCTTCTGGATTCCTCTTCTCCCCACCAGGTTTTTTTTGCTGAGCATCTTGTCTGCCTTCCAAACACATCGTGAGGGCCTTAGATCTAAACCAGCTGTGATTTCATTCAGCACTGATGATAAAATGAGATTGAGTGGCCCAGGGCCACGTTCCTGGGGGAAGGAGAAGACAGCTCTGGGGTATGGTCATGAACAGGAAAGCAACGGGGAGCTCCCCTGGAGCCCTTCCCACCTGGCCAAAAAGGGATCGTCCAACTTTCCTATCTACTTCGCTCTGTGGTACAGGAGTGTTGCCGCACAGACCCCTGTCTGGGTAGAGGCCAGCAGGCTCAGCACCCTCGCTGGTTTTCCTCCCTCGCTCTCTGAGTTCATCTGGGGTGTTTTGGGTGGCCATATGCTGTTTCTTCGGTCTGGTCAGTGAACAGAGAGAGGCGCAAAGAGCCAGCATCCAGGTAAACCCAGCTGGCATTGCCTGCCCCAGGGTTGCTCAGGGTCAGGTTTGATGCCGTGGTTTCTTTTGACTCCCAAATCTTCTGATCTCTCACACCGCCCCGTAATTTAATTTTGTTAAGGGTGACTGGCTTTCCAGAGCAGTTTGTCTTTATAGATGGCAGGGAGTAAATAAAAGGAGATGTAAAGTGGGGGAAAAGAAATTGTTTTATGCCAAATTCCAAACTGCTTCTTTGAATATTTTCATTGCGTAACAGATGTTGCCTTCACTGCTAAATTCCCCCTCATTTTTAAGGCTGACCTAACTGGCCTGGTTTCCTCAGCCAGCTGAGGCTGTGGAAATGTCACCTCTGTGAGGCCAACCCCAGGCACGGCTGCGTTGGCTGCCGAGTGATGTGGACACCAGTCCCAAAAGCATAATCCCAGCATGGGTTACTGCCTCTGCCACCCCATTTTATATAGTGGAATGAACAAGACACTGACTGACTCCACGATCTGTTGGATCGGTGTCAAAATTAACCTTCTCTCTGAAGAACTATGTAGACAAATTAGCAGCGATGCTTTGGGTGTTGGCAATCTCTCTCCCGTTTACGTGTCACAAGCACTGCTCCACACAGCGCAGATGCCATTGCAATACATGGCTGTAAATGCATTTCCCATATCCACGGTAGATTCGAACATAGATACACATGTGGCAGTAGGCTGGTTTGTTTGGAAGCATCTATCTTTTTATGAAGGGGGAGACCTAATTGTACAAAATACCGAGGCAGAACAGTAGCCTTTCATTTTGCTCCTGCAATAGCGGTGTGCAAGGGCTGTGAAGTGAGAAAGCGTTTTACATCTTTAAAGGCAAACATTCTCACAGCAGTATTGGCTGCAGAAGCAGCCCAGTTGATTCATACAGCAGTAACATTTTCTTTAAGTGAAGATTAGCTCTGAAGCTCCAGTATCTGTTTTATGGCATCGCAACCCATTTTTTCAGGAAATTCTCCCTATTTCTTGCCTCATAACTGTCAATAGCATTCCCCTATCTCTTTAAAACCACAGTACTGACTCAGTCTGTTTGGAGACAGAAAGCTATTTTGACTTACAGGTGCAATTCCTGTTGACTCAAAAGGGAGGAAGAAAATGCGGAGAGTGAGAATGAAAACATTTCTTATTCCAGAAGTTACTAATAGGCAAATGTCATTAAGGAACGGATGGCATTCATTCACAAACTTTTAAACATATTTTTTCCCAGATGAGGTTTAGCTCTGTATGTGTTTTCTCGCAGACACTGCCATGAAGACAAATGAATCTGGATGTGCTCTTTTCTTCAGCAGTTGTATGAGGCCGCTTTCTTCTTGGCTGGGATCTCAGAAAGGAGCCTGAGAGGGGCTTGTGTGTCCTCCCGTCCTCACCAAGGCACCTGCAGGATCTCTGCCATCAAAACGAGCACAGGTCTCAATTTCCCGCGCGTTTGGCCAAAAGGGGAATAGTACAGTTATGCTGGCAGGGATTTCTTTTTCCAGCAGACTGTGGTTTTCACAGTTCAGCTTTATGGACTTTAAAATCTACCACTTCACAGGTCTGTGTAAATGTGGTGGAAAACAGGAAGGGAAAAGTGCTGCTCAGACACAATAAGAAAACCATTACTAGTCATAGTGGTTCGGACCACGTTTGTAAAGCAGGACAAAGGCTGACAAGTGGATCAGATGCAAAGCGGGACCTCTCTCCTCCTGTCACCGCACTGTTTCAGCAGCTCAATTCTGGAGACCTTTCTGCTGCAGGTTGTAGGAACATGGGGCTGAGACGAGCTCCTCTTTAGCCATCGTACCTGTCTTGTGCCCGTGGTCTCTCATGGAGTACAACAGGAAGAAAACAGAAAATAGAAAGTCCCCCATTGTCCTATCCAAAGTGGCTTCCTTACCAAGGGCCTGACCATCCAGGCCTGCCTGTGCCTGGTGCTCCGCAGTGGAAAATGATCATCCCTCTGCTGCAGGAGTCCTCCCTCTGCAGATTTCAGTCTCACCTGTGTATGTACTAGAAATGCTTCAAAGTGTGACTGGCTCCTTTCTACCTCCTCAGCAGAAAAACTCATCTCCAGGCAGATGGGAATTTCGTGTGTGATAATTTAGCTGTCTTCTAACAGCCCTTGGGCATTGATAATTGAGTATAGCAAGTGCCCTCTCTCCCATGCTAGCGTGCTTATTGTCTTTCCACACTCCAGCACTTGCGTTTGTTAAGAGATTTCGGCTCTTCATGTCGCGACCCCAGGAAAGTGTAGGGTTTTGGTCAAACAAAGGCTTTTAATCCACAAATCACATCCTGTGCTAAAAATGGGCTTCTGTGACTGAAAAATGCATATTGAAGTGAACACCTTAAAAAGAAACAGTGCTGTACATTTTTCGTCCTGGTTGCTGCTGATTGTACTTGAAATACTAAATAATATGGCGGGG
>VYZM01009778.1:125139-153468 GCA_013398915.1 Dromas ardeola
GGGGGAAGACAATGGGCAGAGAGAATGTCAAGCCAGCTCCTTAACAAAGCTGAGCAGTTGCTGGAGTAGTTGCCAAATGAAGACGGGTCCCATCAAAAGTGCCAGAGAAACACCCTCCCCAGGCCCTTCGCCACAAGCAGGAGACTGGGTAATGCCCGGGGTGGGGAGGGAGAGGCTGCGGGAGGGCAGGTCTGGGTACGCACACAGCAGCAGCGGAGGAGCCTTGCGCGACTGAGGTGAGCCCTGGAAAAGCAACCACATTTTAAATGATCTTCCAAGACTCCCTCTGAGCAAGTATTAAGAGATTTCCTACAAGCACAGGAGCTGATGTGGGGATTTCTTTAGCAGCTGCTTATTTAAAAGTCAGCCATTGTCCTTCCTTAATCTGAATTCAGATCAAGCCAGCTATTAATGTTTCTGTTACCCTCATTAGAAAGTCTTATTTTTAATTCCTTTGCAGCAAGGTGACATATACAAGGAATATAGGATCATAACACAACCTGAAATGTGAAGAGCACAACATGTCTTTATTGCACGTATCAAGCAAGGGATTCTTGCAGAGCATTGCTACAGGTGTAAAAGGAAGGTGCATTAATTTCAACAGCTGCAAGATCTTTTCAAAAGGTTTTCTCGCTCATCTTTTTGTCCAGATTCTCATACTTGTTTACAGCTATTTTCAGAAAAACAAGTAGATGCTTTGGTGTCTGAGTCTGTATAGGGGAGTTTGGTTTGCTTGAGTGTAGATTTGGCTTATTAATGTGAACATAAGGCAGCTGTAAATCTCTAGCTAATTCAGGTGTCAGACCAATATCATTGCTAATTTGAATTGTATGATATCGCTTTAAAATTAATGATTATTAAAGGCTTGGTCTATTTTTTTAAAGCCTGTTTTCGTTACTTTTCTAAGTGCAATACCTTAAGACCAGATCAATAAACTGTGTAAGCACAAATATTCCCATCCCAACACAGAACATAACCTAGACTGAACCCTAAGATTATGAGTTTAAATGGAAAATATGACTGTTCTCTTCAAATACACCTACTGGGATGGCAATGGGAAAGGGGATTGTGTTTCCTATTTATGATAGACTCCATTACAGCTGAAAAGTAGTTCTGATTTAGATACAGTGACCATTGAATATCAGGTTAACTCTCAAGCTTCCTGCTCCTTTCTGAGCCTTCCTATCTCTCTGTGGGTTTCCAGTCAGACTGCTCTTTCCTTCCCAACCCTTTCCTCCCACAGTCAAAATTCAGCAAGGCCAAATTTGGACACGTATAACTGTTATGAAGTCTCTTGTAATGGGTGACCCTGGCTGAGAATCTAACCACCCTGGTGCTACAGGGCACAGCCAGACATATTTTTGCTATTTATATGGGATAAGAAGGGTTTGGATCAGCTGAGAAGGGGCCTTTTCGACTGTAGAGCATGTATCCTGGTGTAGAATAATTACCATGCAGTAATGCCTCCATGAAGAAATGTTTGCATGACAGGTCCCTAGTAAGAAGTGCAAGAACTAAGCATGAAACAGAATAAACTTCACTCAGGACTCTCTGAATCTGAAGCAAATAAAAGCTCATTTCCAAGCCGTGATTGCAGATCTGTGAGCAAAGAGATACTGTGCATGTAAGATCTATGCTCCATGATGAATGGCAGCTATGGCTGTGTCTTTCCTTTGGGACGAGGCAGAAGAATGATGACTTTTCATATCCGCTGCACTTTGGTTGGGCTAATTACTAGGAACTCCATGAATTTGCAATAAATAATTTATCCAATGTATTGAAGTCTCATTTTATGTTCACTTAGTGCATTATATCTGTAAACAAACGAAGGACTTAACAACCATGCACAAATCTTTGAAGTTAAACGTGGGTTTGGACCCCAACCCTGAATCTCAAGACCTTCCCAAGACCCCGGTACCTGCTGAGCTTGGAGCTGAACTGTGTGCTGGCAGGCCTGATTCCCCCCACCCCCGGACGTACGGGGCCACTGGAGCCTTCTCACCTCTGAAAGTGGCTCAGTCTGACCTGAGGCATGAGTTAGCAGAGCTCAGCGTTAGCTCTCTTGGTGGTCACTTTGTCCAGGCTGTGTGGGTCAATTGGCTCTGAAATACAGGATGGTGGAAAGGCCCTTTCTGCAAGCCAAGGTTTTCTCTGCTCCTAAGGAAACATGGCCAGCGGGAATGAGGCTGTGTCTCCTCCGCATCAGTCAGGCTGAGGACGGTGCCCTTGATCTCATAAGAAGCCAAACTTGACAACATTAAACTCTAAATCCAAGCTCAGCTGCGGACTTCAAATGCTGATGTGACTTTCTCTGCTCCAGCCTGCATCTAGACAGCATTTAATAGGCTCATTGCCCTCATAAGCATTTTCTAAACAGATGCATTAGGTACAGGCTTCATGATGGCCTTTTAAAGCAGAACCAAGACCTGATGAAATTGTGATTTGTCACTGGAAATAGCCAAAAAAGCTGGGAGAAAGCCCAGCTTGTGGGAAGTTCATTTGATGAATGAGAGCAGAAGGGTGATGACTGCACGGGAAATGGCTCCATGTCAGTGGCACACACTGCTTGGACACCCTTTGCCATTGATGCTGGCATCTGCACTGCACCGCACTCTGCCCTGCTGGGGGACGTTTGGACACTGTGCACAATTTGGAGCCGGGCAAGGCTCAGCCTTATCTCTGAGCAGCCGGGCTTGTCTCTGCAACACTGCCAGGCGTCCACAGAGATTTCCCAGGCGGTGTTCATGATGGAGCACGTTGTCCTCATGCTTTGTACCAGTGCTGCTGCAGAAGCAAGGGCTATTAGATAGAGAAAAGTTTGCAAAATAACTACCATGGAGGTGGGCAGCCTTTCTTCATACAGAAAAGCGATAGTTAAGGTATTCAGTGCAACTAAGCTTGGTGTCAGAAAAAATAATATTACTTGGCTCTAGGGGAAATCTAATGTCCAATGAACGGGCAGTTGCTCTGCCTCCAGGGATCAACCTGTGATTTGGGTGGCAAATGGAAACGACATGGAGTTGCCCTTTGAGCATGCTGGCTGACTTCAATGCTGCACCAAGAAATACATCACCTCTTCAGATCCCACCTGCCCCTTGTCCAGCGCTGTGTGCAGCCAGGTCAGGAGGGAGCAGCACCAGTGCCGCTCTGGTGGCTGCTGCCAGGAGGAGGGAAGGAGAGCAGAGCCAAAAGCGGGAGGGCACGTTTATAGACCTCAGTTTGACAGAGATCAGCATCTTCTCCCTCTGGGATTTCTATAGTGTGTTGGAGTGGGAACCCTCCGTGCAGTCTGTGGGGACCCCAAACCTCTCTTACTGGCAAGGAAGCGAAGGAAGGCTGGCTGAGGGAGGTTGGCCTCTTCCCATAGACTTTCCATGGGGCAAAGGTGATTCGACTGATGTACATTGCCTACCCTTTTGAATCGGAATTAAAACCTTATTTGAGATCCGATTTAGAGTGTGATGAAAAAAAAAGAAAAGAAAAACCAAGTCAGAGGCAATCACTGTCACCCTCTCCTTTTTCTCTGCTCGGGTTATACCTGTTTGTATGCAAATGCCGGCCCCGTCGCTCCGGAGAGCGGGCAGAAAGCCTCCTGTCTGAATGGGGCAGCCAGCAGCATTCCTCTGGACCCGGGGACCAGGGTGGGGTTTGATCAGCCAAGGGAGAAAAATGTCAACATCTGTCTGTCACCGCACGGCAAATGGCCAATTATCATTTTTTTTTCTGCCTCCCTAAGCCGCAGTCAGACAAAGCCGCCCAGCTCCCGGCTTTGTTGCTTGCGCCATTTCCCACCACCGCTCCACCTCTGATATGCTAATGGAAAAACTGAACGGTTTTGTGCGGCTGAAAAGGATCTTTGGGCACATTCACCGGGTCAACAATCCCAACTGCTGCGCTGGGGCTCAGCCTGCTGCGCCAGAAGCCCGGTGCCAAGGGACTTCCCTCTCTCCCCCGTGCTCCTCCTTTTTTTTTTCTTTTTTAAAAAAACCTAAATAGTGGAATTAACCATCTGGCTGTCTTGGTGTCCAGAAACTTACTTGAACAAATTATGACATGATATACTCCCCTCGAATACTTTCTGGACTGACAAGTGACAAGGCGGTCAAGCCTCTCCAACGGGAATCGCGATTTGGGAGCTGCGGGAGGACCATCTCCTCTCCGCTTCAGAGCACCACAGAGGAGCTAGGTGGTACAGAAATACTTCTGTGTTTATACAGTTGGCTTTGCGTGCATTAGAGCAAAAGTAACACTGACAAACAGTCTTTTGTTTAGAAAATAAACCCTGTCGTATACGCAATGCCGGGCACAGAAAGCAAACTTGATGACCTAATCCTATCTATTGTGTAGTAATAGTAATGCACTTAAGTAGTAATTCTAGATCTGGTTGAAGAATAATTGCAGAGTTTATCGGGTGACGAGTTTCCCATTCACTGATGTTGTGGCAGTGCCAGGGGAAATGGGCTATAGCGCCCGAGACAAGGTGCTCGTAAGTCTGTGACAAATTGATTTTGAAGTATTTGTCGTTTATAATTAGTCACCTGAACTAAGTGTGAACATTATGAATGATACGCCACTCCTTTTGCTGATGCTGTGCTAGTACCATCGTTGCTTTATAAAAAAAACAGCGAGTTGGCAGGTTCTTTGACAGCAAAATTTGAAGCAGTTTTGCAAGCAAGCTAATGTTTACAAGCACAGTAATATGCCATCATTACTCAAAACAAGTACGACACACACAAGTGCATCGACTGCAAGCACCCTATAAAAACTGCTGGACATAAGGCCCAATGACTTGAGAGAAAAGCTGAAGAATTTTAAAAGCTGAATAAACAAAGCAGCCTAATAGTTCTATGGCTTCCAGTTGACCCTGAGCAGAGATCTGGGTAAAGCTGGGTCAATACTCGGGCCAAGAAAAATGCGATAGTTGTGTGTGCTGTTTATGAGACTACAATTTTAATATAGCCTGCACGCTAAACAGTGCTTTAATAAAAGCTAACCTCTGCCACAACTCGCTTTATTCTCCTCTTCTTAAAACATGCTCGTGAGCAGTGAGAGAAAGGTGGATTGCCTGGATCCAGAACCAACTCACTGTGAAGACTCATAATGATTTATTCCCAGTATTAGCAAGCTGAACATTGTTTTTCCTTCTTGTTTTTGAAGAAGATATTCAGCTTTGTCAACTTTCACTGTTTGGGCTGTGCCGGGAGGCACTGACGCATCACCTGTGCCGTGGTCTTGCGGCTCTTTCTCGCGTGTTTGCACTGACTCCCAGCACTGTGCCTCCTCTGCAGGAGGGTCTGTTCACCCAGACCCTGGGAAGTGCTGTCGGCGGTGCCTTCTGCCGCTTTCCAGGGAAGGACTCATAAAAAGCATGCACAGCATGAAGGAGGAAGCAGATGCAGGCTCACTCTGCACACTCCTCTCCAGTTCCCGGCATATGGTGGATGGTTAAAAAAAAAAAAATGGATCTGAATGGTGTGAAAATTTATTCATCCTGTATCACAGAGAATAAATTATTTCTCTTTGGTCATATGCCGCGTGTTGTCCTGGCTGCACCCGCCTGTGCTGTTATGAAGGAATGCTTTAAACTCCCAGACTGTACAGATCAGAACAGCCCTCTGTGCTGACTTTCTGCGTGACAGAGGCTGAAGATTTTTGTTTAATCACTTTTTTGTCCGAACTGTAATTTCTGGTTGTGCTTGTACCTTTAATGAAAGAAAGCCAAGCCTGATTTATGGCAATAGAAGGACAGAAAATCCAACGCAAGTGTAAGTAAGTATACTGCCCCAGTGGCTTGTTGCTGCTCATGTCGTAAAAATTGCTTTATCTATGGTCTGACATTTTCTGTCTTCAGACTCTAGCTGCTGGCTTTTGTTACGTTAGTGCTCGGGTTCACAGTCCCTGCTGCTTCCCTGTCCCACAGCTTCTCTCCTGGTCCCCAAGGCCATGAAGCAGCTGCCCGTGGCCAGGGTTGTGTGGGATGGTCCATCGCCCTTCTGGGCATGCGTGAGATCCCGTGGGGCAGGCAGGGCTTGGGAGTGTGGGCTCCATCCTCCTTAGTCGTCTCCCATTCCCTCTAAGTCTGCACCTGCTCAAATCATCTGCAAAGCTTTTCTTTGATAAGACTGAATTTAACTTAGTCTCTCTGGCACACTTCCAGGCATCACTTTTGTAGCTCTTCCCTGAAACTTCTTTAATTTGCCAGTAGTCTTTTTAAAGCCCAGGCACTGGACTGGGACAGACACTGTACACTTGTGGTAAAGAAAGATGGGAAACGACGTTCAAATTAAGCTCAAATTTCATATTTAATTTTCATTAGTTTTGTTGGCTTGTTTGACTATTCTTACTACCTAAAACTCAGGGTTTATTTAGAGCATTGCCAAGTCTTTAGTCTTTGCTGAACTTCCAAAGATTCAGGCGTGTTGCCTCACCCACTATATACAACCTCAAACCACACAGCCAAGATAAGCAGTTAATGACATATAATGAACTTTCCCTCCAATACATTAAAATAACAGGTGTCCCTTTTAAATATTATAAGCATTTCTCTTTACTGAATGCTAGTGGTGGATAATCAGATTTGGAGTAAATCAACACTCAAGTGGCTTATCTCTATTAATAGGTTATTATTGCAATGCTTTCAAAGCTACAAGCTTTCTTAGCCTGTGCTTCCCTAAAAGAAATTGGAGTGGGGGAGTGTGTGTATGCACAGAACTCAGCACCTTCATGATGCTGTGACAGCTGTAGGTCTGGCTTCCCCAGCTGGAGCACAGCCCCTCCTTCTTGTTGGACCTTGTCCTTCTCCAGAGAGTCACCCTGGTCTTTCACTGCCAGGCAGGTTCTCTCAGCCACGTCACCCTGCGCATCTGCTCTGCCCATCCCTGGGTCTGAATAGACTCTGCGTGAGAAGATGTCCCCTCTGGGAGCTGGTAAATAACAGAGCCCCCAGACTTCTTCCCAGGATAGGTGTGGATTTACTTATGGCGTAAGGGGCAGCCCCAGGGAAAGCGGCAGACTGGTGACCCGGTCTGCTCCAGAAGCACCACCTGAGAGGGAGGTCCTGCTCCCGGTTACATCCCACACTAGCATTACCTGGCTGCCTTTTTTCCCCTCCCCATCATTCACACTGCAGTTAGAGCTGCCTCCCAGCCAAAACAGGGCTTGTACTTTAAAAGAAGAGAAACTAGAAATTCATCTACATCATACATTACCAGAGCTGGACTTTCAGAAGAAAACCCCCAACCACTTCACATGAATCAGCCACCCGGAGAGCTGGACCCCTGGGGCAGGTGTAGCCCTGCACGATGTAGTTTACCTGCGTGGTACCTCCTCGCAGACACGGAGGAAGCGATGCATCTGACGGTCACCTCTGTGCTGCTCATACATCCATGCATGGCTGGGAGAGCGGGTGCAAAGTCTTTCTTCCTAGGCTTATTTCACACTGCTTTGTACACATCTGTCTGCCTACACTTCACAGTGGGGAATTAGATCTACCCGAGTGAGTCTGGTACTTGACTTCTTATCAGTCAGACACTGGTGTGTGGTGAGACCCTCTCCCTTATCTTCTTTCTGCTCTTCTTCTGCCGAGGTGGGGTGGACTGCGGAGGCTCGCTGGTGGCTCTGGTCTGTCAGCGGGGATCTGGACTGCTCTGGGCTGCGTGGCATTCCTGGCTGCTGCGAGGGGACCTGGGAAGGCATTCACGTGGGTCTTCCCCACCGTTACAAACCCACCCGCACTCACATCTCCCACAGGCTCACACTCCCCCCAGGTGGGTTTTTACAACCTGCTTGTAAAAACAGGTGCATTTCTGCCCCCTTGCATTTGGACCTCAAGGAACAGCTGTGATAGCAGTGTGCTTTGTTGTACCAAAAGGTGCAGCAGATCCATTAGATCTTGTGAATCTCTTTTTTTTCTTTTTTTTTTTTTTTTCAATTTGCCTTTTGGGGTGTGGGGCACAATCTTGGGCTGACCAGGTCCTGACGTCCTGTTGGAGTTCAGGCTGGCACTAGGGAAGAAGGGAAGGAGTAGAAGTGAGCAGCAGAGAGGTCTGAGCCCCCGCACGACTGCACCTTTCCTCCCATCCTTGAATAATATCCCTAATAGTGCTGGTCTTGCAGAGAGCCTGTGCTCACAACAACATTATTTAACAGGAAAAGGCCTGAAGGTGCCAATTAGGATACTAGACAAAGTCCAAACCTTTGGGAAGAAGCTGTTTATTGCTGGCCAGACACAAAATGGTCTTGTACATAGCTGAGAAGCCTATTGTTTTTCAGAGGCTGCTATTTTTGTGCTCATATGACAGCCACAGAGATGTGTCTGACCCGTGAAAGGTCTGCATCTTCTATTTTGTTTATAATTGCCAAAGTTCTAACTACTGCAGCCTCACAAAGAAAAACCAAATAATTTTTCTCCCTCTCCATAGGTCTAAAAGACTAATAGGTGGGGAACAGGATGCATACAAACATGTATGTATGCATAGGTATACACACACGTGTATGTACATATCTTTTTCTATCAAAGGCCACATGAATGTAATCCAAATATGGAAAACAGCTGAAATAAAATAACAGACCTATTGGCACAAAGTCACATGTTAGTTGCTGAAGTCAGTCACACTGCACTAGCAATAAGCTGAAAGCAAAAGAAACAAATAAATATGCAATCTTCTCCTTTTTTTGTTCTACTTAATACAGATTACAAGTGTTTTAAAATTGTTCAACCTACTCTTGAAATTTGAAGCAGCAGCATACATTTGATTGTGGTATGAAATAAGGCATAACACTTCAAAAAGAGGATGTGTAATAATTTCAGAAGCCTGCTTTCCCTTCAGTCCAATTTCCATTTTAGTGGATACTGGGGAGGTGAGAGGAAATGTTTATTTTAGCAACTGGGCAAATCAAACATTTTGCTCAAAACACAGAGGCTCTGAGAAGGCTCTGCAAGCCACCAATTCACTGTCGGCCAGACACACGACAGAGCTGGGGATCCACGTGGGGTGCCTGGGGGCTCCGGCAGGGTTTGTCTGTGGACATGGGATGGACAGAACTGTGCAGAGGAAGCCTTTTGCCTCACATCTTTTGCAAGCTGTTTGATCTGAACTGGTTGAAAAGGTCCAGAAGATCAGGTGACAAGGACAAAACTGTTCTTGCAGGGCAGTTACACTTCCTCTTTCAGTATCTTGACCCCATATATAACAACATGTAATTCATTCTAGCCCCAGTGAAAGCTTATGACTCTTTTTGTTATTGTTGTTTTTGTTGTTGTTATTATTATTATTATTAATTTCACAGGCATTAGACCGGATCTGATGTTTTTGAGATGTCAGCTCAACACAACAGAATTGCAGTACGACTTTTCAGAATACATTTATACTGGAGCAACAAATATTCTGTGTTTATTCAGGAATGGCCTGTGGAATTCTAACACTGAGGGTAAGAAGCCCTCCCCTTCAAAGAGGGGCAGGTAGACCAGGGCCTGAGCTGGGGAGAGTATGTTTGTGTGTTGGCCCATCATCTGTGGGAAACCTTTCAGCGGTTGTTAAGAGAAAGTCCCTGCCAGCTGCCTGCTCTGCTCCTCCGCCAGAGATCACAGAGCCAGTGAAAGGAAGTCTCCTTCCATGGGATCCAGCGCCTGAGCTCAAATCACTGATGAAGCTGCTTCAGCCTAATCCTGGATTTTACCTGAGACACTAGTGTGTGTGGACCTCTGCCAGCCCTGCCACGGGAGGAGCAGATGGGTAGATGAATCACCAGAAGGCTGAGGACCAAAATCATCTTCAACTACTACATCAAGGTTCACCTCCACGTTTCTGGAGAGATGCTGGCCACCCCAGGCACGGCACCTATGAGCAATCTACCTTGTCCGCAGTAACTCCAGTTTCCTGTGGTGTCTGCTTTGATTTCTCATTGTCATTGCAAAGCAACAAGGAATCAACTTTACTTACCTCTACTCTGCCCTCTCTCTTCCTTTTGTGCTTGTGGCTTTTCCAGCAGTAGCTGCCTATGCGCAGTTTCCAGCATTCAAAGAAGAAATCGCACACCTGGGCATGATGTGAAATCTCTCTCTCAAACGCCTTTTTTTGCTGCATTTATCCCTACAAATATCAATTGCAAAAAGACCAGATGGTCTGGATATATAAACTTTATTATAGGTAACAGAAGAGGGGCTGTAGCAGATGAGAACATGGAGTGCCCATGTTTTTGTAAATAGCCCAGTGGTATTTTTAAAATAGGAAGAGGAAAGGTTTGGCTTGTACTGGGAAAGCTGAGACAGCCCAGAGGTTTAGGTGTAATTCGCACCATCAGGCACAGCATATAATAATCTTACTTGATGATGTTTTATGCCTGCTCTGATTCTTGTCTGTGAATAATGGAAGACGGCACTGCCAGAGGAGAAAGGACAACTCGTGCTATTAACTCTGCTCTATTGGCAATTTCTTCCTATCTTACTCTGCTTTCTTTTCTCTTATCAAACCCCTTTATTTTTCTTTTGCCTGAGTGGTTTGTGAAATACAAAGAAAGAATATCTATACAGTCTCCTCTCCATTACGAGCACGCCAATAGCCTGCTCTGTGTGTGCATGCCCCAACGTGTGTGCTGTGTTCAAGGACTGTTAAACGTCACGTAACCAAAGCAGAGCGTTTCAGTCACGTGGCGCTGACGAGCTGCACTCATGCGTAGCACATGCCTTTCCTTAGCTCAAAACAGATGTCGTTTCCCTTGACAGATCCCCCTCTGGATTCCTGAAAATAAAGTTCGGTAAAATTTTGTTTTGTTTTGTTTTGTTTAAATAGCTTCAGGTTAATAAGTATGTTCCCAAACTGAATGGGAGACATGAAAGACAGCAAATAGATGTTTCTGAGTTATTGATCTCTTTGCTTTCCAAAATAAATTACGTTAAGTAACTGTTCTCAGGGCCATAGCTTTAATGAGAAACACTGCTGTGGCTACATTTCCCTTTTCTATTATGCAGAGGCCCTGCAGCTGAATCCCACTTAGGACTGGGGATGACATTCTTTCTCATGACTGCAATGCTCCTGATGCTCAGCATCTTTCTTGCAACGTTATTCAGATCGACATGATAATAAAAAATAATTCATATGTGCCTTGGTTTATCTGGCTGCATGCCAGACTTGGTTTTGAGCACCCTCATACAGACAGAAATGACTCTCAGGAAATTATTACCTAGCACTTTTCTGGTAAACTGTACTGCTGGGTGACCGAGATGGTCATTAAAGGAAACTGCGTTTTTAAATGGTTGACAGGAAAACTAGTAGAGAGACACAATTGTCATCTGCTTGCATTGTGTATGGTGCTTTTTACACAGAGAAGGAAGGTTAGACTTGAGCAAGCATGCTGTAGCGAAGCAGAAAAAAAGAAAAGAAATTTATCAACTCAAATGCTTGCACGCCTGGGGAAAAGGATGTTTTCCAGCAGAAGAAATTAGTCCTGCATCTTTAGCACATATTTCACTTCGCCTTAAAAGGAAACAGGTACTGTTTTGAATTAAATGAGATGTTTGCAGGATTATGTACATGTGTTTCATTTGTATGGGATTAATAACAGAAAGAATTATGGAAGGACATGGAGGGGTTAAATACATTTCTGGCTGCCAATACTTATGCTTCTAGGTAATTTAGAAAAATTGGCTTTATAGTTGCTCAGCGTGTCTGTAAAATTCCTTCTTCTCCTGTTTAGAGATTCCCTTTGAAATATGGGACCACTAAGGGCTGTTGCATCTCTCTCCTCCAAGTCAGTAGAATTACCATCTACAATAAAGGCCAGTCTCTTTTCATTGCGACTCATTGCTGTGATGGCTCATATGGATTCGCTCAGAGGACAGACCAGATGTGTACGACTGAGAACACTTAAAGCAGGAAATACAGAAACCTGCACTGTGGTGAGCTTTGCTACGTGCCGGTGCCTGGCCTGTGACTGCAACGGGCTGGTTTTGATGCTCGGCATCTACAGGAGGCAGGGACCAGCCAAAGCTACAGCTTGACCAAATGTCCTCTGCTGTTTTCCTGAAATATGAATCTCAAAACCATCAAACAATGTTGCAAAATCATCTCTCTTGTTCTTCTGAAGCAATGGTTTTCACTCGGCTAAGATCTTTGAAAATGGCACTGTCAAAGTAAATGAGCTGATGCCCTAAATTGTGAATCATCATGCAAATACTGCTTTATCGTAACTCCATTTACATGTATTGATTTGTTTGAGCAGAGTTACCATGACTTAAAGACCAAGATGAGAAGTCCAGCCACGGTCTTGGGTAAAGACAGGCATAATATACAGAGGAGGTGGATGAAGATGTTATCAGTTTAAAATAACCTTAATAAATTCAGTACACAAACAATCCTGGAAGGATCATATTCGCAGCTAATAACTGCTGTTGCCAAGTTTTAAAAGGTATTCCTCCTCCACATAAAACATCTACAAAGGTGATGACCATGTTAGTTACTTGGATTGATTTTATAAGAGGCAGTGCAGGTGAGTCAGACTGTTCCCATTACGGCTCAAACTTAAAATAGCTTGCTGTAAATAATCTTTTATGCTTAACAAAAGCTCGTACAATTCCTGATAATTAATTTATCACCCACACTGACATTCAAAAGACTGAGATCGTTTCGGGCGTTGTCTGGTTCACTGTGAGGACGTGTCCAGAGAAATTACTGAAGATTGACATTTTGGGATAACTGTTTATGTTCTTAGGGCCAAATTCAATACTTGTGTAAACTGGCCTATTTCTTTCTAAGTCAGCTGAGAAATTATGAGCACAAAAAATTAATTGAAAGTGTTACAGCAGGCTTCCCTTCTGAAGAGGCAAAATCAGCTGGTCCGTAAAGGTCATGATCCATGTCCCGGCCCTGTGGGCACAGCGTGGGACGGTTCCTTCGCGCTCAGACCAGGGCACAGACAATGAACCAGGCTGCAAAGTGTTAGGACGAGCCCAACAGCAGCTCCCAATGTAGCAGGGGAAAACAACCCTGCCATTCCCTCTTTCCTGTTTTAAATGCAATTCTCTGTCATTAAAAGTTAAGTCCATCAGCCACAGCCTTTCAGAGAGGAGCGGAAGATGTGATAGTTCAGCATCTCTGCGCTCCCAAACGGCCTGGCAGGAGCCTGTACCTCCTTTGCATTTTACAGACATTAGGGACACCAGCAAAGACATGGAAATCCCTGGAGATTTCTTGCTTCTGCAATTATTAATGATTTGCACCACAGTGGTGACAAGGCTGTAGCACAGCTCTTCTCTGTCAATCTTGCACGACAAACAGGCAAGACAGGTGTGAGGAGAGAAAGGATGAACATAACCAAAGTTATTTGGTAGGACTGAAGCAAAGGTGAGACCAGAGCGCAACTTTTGTGTTTACCTTAGGGTTTCCCTAGGGAAGCCTTAAAAAACAACCTGTCCTGTTGGACACCTGCTTTTCCACTTGCAGGGGCAGGTGGACCTGGGGAGAAGGCAGCTGTAGCTCCTTCTGCAGCCTCTGCCCTGCTCAGCCATGGCTTGCGCTTCCAATACCTGAAGGCTGCCTACAAGAAAGCTGGAGAGGGACTTTTTACAAGGTCATGTAGTAATAGGATGAGAGATAATGGCTTCAAACTGGAAGAGGGTAGATTTAGACTAGATATTAGGAAGAAATTTTTCACTATGAGGGTAGTGAGACACTGGAACAGGCTGCCCAGGGAAGTTGTGGATGCCCCATACCTGGAAGTGTTCAAGGCCAGGCTGGATGGGGCTTTGAGCAGCCTGGTCTAGTGGGAGGTGTCCCTGCCCATGGCAGGGGGGTTGGAACTAGATGATTCTTAAGATCTCTTTCAACCTAAACCATTCTATGATTCTACATACCAGGAGCATGGTGGTGAGGGCAGCCACATGCTGCCCTCTCCATTGCTCTGACTGACCCCATCTGTCACCAAAAACAGGTAAACTGAGTTAGGTTGATGGTTGGACTAGATGATCTGAAAGGTCCCTTCCAACCTAGGCAATTCTATGATTCTATGAAATAAAGAGACTAAAAAACAACCAACCTCAAACCATGAACACTTCCTCTTCTTTCTGCAGCTTTTTTTTTTTGGTAACCTCATTGAGAAAAACCTGTTCAATTAGAAATGGAGATGCAGGTAAGCCATGAGCTGCAGCCAGCCCGCACGGCAGCTTCAGCCACTCTGTAGTTGTTTTCTCACTGGGGGAAAAACAGATACGAGTGCTTATAGTAGCTGACTGCCAAATCTAAGGAAAACGAAGTTGTTTCTTCACAGCTATTGTGCCCTTCTGGGGGAGTGCGAAGCATATTTACTTTGTGGGGAGAAAAAAAAAGCTGGGGAGGTGGCAGACATGAGAAAGTTATCTTTCTGAACATCTCAGGAAGACACTTTTTTCTTTGTCGAAAAAAGTAAGAAATGCTATGGTGGGAAGAGCAGATGCTAGGGCTGTGGCAGAAGAGGATCAGTCACACAGATGGACCATAACGGGGACATGTGGGCATGGAGGAGGAAGAAGGACATTTGCTCTTGCAGTGGCAATGAATTAACGGGTACAGTAAATTTATGTCTTGCAGTCACCTTTGGGGGAGGAAATGAATTGCCAACAACAGTGGCAACAATAAAGTGTCTCGACAAAGCTATCTGGAGGACCATAGCAGTGACAGCCATACCTGGGATTTTGCTGCGGCTGTGTTTTCAATTGGTGGAGGGTGTTGGTGAAGCGAGGCAGCAGCGCTGCCTCAGGAGCTACACCCAGCAGGCCCTTTCAAGGGTTTGGGATGGAGTTAATATGCATGTTGTTGCTGTTCGAGAGATTTCATCCCTTGGCTCCCTATAGGGACCCCGGAAATGCCCTTGTGAGGGCTCAGAGCCGGGAAACCTGACTGTGGCAAAAAAGCCCTCCAGCTTCGGAAAAATGGCTTTTCCTAGACCCTTAACCCATTGTGGCTATGGGCAGCTGAAAGGCCCTGCCCCTGGGGAAGACCTCACTATGCCCCAGTGCGATGCTACGAGAGTCTGTGCCTGCTGCAGCTCAAGGGCAGGTTTTACACGTGGAGGTGGAGAATGACCATGGGGTCTTTGTGTGTCAGGGGCAGGCATGGCATGGTACATCTTGTGACAGCTGGGACAGACAATGAGAGACATCTATTAAGTTCTTGTTTCACATGGAGGAGCTTCTGGTGACCTTCTGCTTGCCATGGAACTGTGCTCCACTTCCCTCCCTGAGGATTACAGGGGAATTGAGCAAAGCCAATATAGTAATGTCGTTCCAAATTTGAAGGAGGGATGAAGCCGCAGCTTTGGAAAGTGAACAATCTCCTGCATCTCAATGGGATTATTACCTCCTGAGTTTAGAGCTAGCAATTCAAGTAGAACCATGATGAGCTATTTTACTTTTGATCACTTAGAAGATTCATCCATCTTATTCCATGGTATTGAACTGCCTTTTGTGTCTGCATGTGCTCTCAAGCCCAGCTGCACAAACTCACGTCTTTCCATCAGACAATTTAGATGTAATTGTATCTCATCAAGGAGAAAATCAGTGGCACTCTGCAAACTTAGAATGTGGGCAGTATTAAAGACATTGCAGTTAATATCAGGATAAACAACATACAGGCTGCTGAAAAACTTTTATTTTCTCAAGGGGGTTGTCTCACACTCCTCTGTTTTTTCTTTAATCAGCATTTTCAGTGAATACAGCACAGAAATTCTGTGTCATCTTTGCTAAATCTAGGCTCTTGCTGCAGAAGAGATGCAAGATCCTGTCATGTAGGCATCTAGGGCTATTTTAGATGCCATAACATATCTTCTCTGGCTCCAAAAGGGCGCAGATCTTCTGCAGGTCCCTTATTGTATCTGCCATTTAGATGGCTCAAACCAAAAGTAGTATCTACAGTGTCACTGCCTGCTAATGTTTAAATGTCTGAATTGCTTCCTAACTAGAAGGTGGGTAGGAAGAGTGGGGCGATGGTTAGGTGGCATCTGCTGCGGTCACAGGTGGCCCTTGGTGCCTGGAGACCAGCCCTTTCCTCATCTGCGTAGCAGCAATCCTGGGAGCTGGTGCTTGTTCTCACAGCTGGCATCATCTAAGGGGAAAAAAGTACTGGGGAAACAGGGAGCAGTTTCTTACACCTGTTTGTGTGAGGGCAGAACAGGTTGCTGCTGGCCCAGATGCCTGGTAGGGCAGGCGAGGGTATGGGGTAGGGAATTGGTCCCAGCAGCTTCAGCCGTGACTCTCAAGTATGGGTCTGTGAGGCAAAAGCATTTGGAGTCACAAAAAAGTGAATGTGCAAGTGAACAAATGTAGATGTGGCTGTAGATTTGATGAGTACTCTAGTCAAATGTGTCATTTTCTTTGAAGAATATGGAAAACACCAAATACAAAAATGGTGACTGATTTCATAAACATGAATCTCACCTGGATATTTTTCTTCTTCACATCCTTCTTTCTTTTCCTCACTACTTTTGTCTGCAACTACTATTAAGGCACCTCTGGGGGCCTCCTTTGATTTTATTTTTTTTTTGCATCTCACAATAACAGCTCTTCCCTTTCCTCTGGAGTGGCCTCTCGCTTCTTCCGCTGCAGTGGCCTCTCTGCCTTGTTGCGCAGCGGTTCTTCGTCAGCTGGGGGGTCACACACACAATTCCCGGATGCAATCGCATGTGCTGACCACTGCAATCCAACTTGCCTGGATCTGCTCTCTGTTGTACTTTAAGGTACTGGTTTTCCAAGCCTGTAGGTCAGGATTCTGTAAGATGAAAAAGAAGATTGGAATGTTATTTAACTAGGTGTCTTAAATGGGGTTGTAGGGGTGGATATTATTTGAATAGGCCTATTATTTTGTGACAATTAGTTACTGGTTTTGGTTAGACTAGTGAAGCTAGATAGCAGCTTTTAGGGGTGGGGATGCTACACTTCTTCATCACCAGAAGACCAGCTCTGAACTCCACTCCGTTAATGGCGATGGAAAACCTTTATCAGATATGCTAAGTGTTTCTCTCACACAAATGCTTTTTCAGTGGCTTCAACAGCTCCTGTATGTGATTTACAAGGGACAGCAAAGACCCTGACTTCCCCAAGATTCCCGTTTGGATGTCTGTCTGTAGTTAAGGGAAAAATCTTTAACCCGGAGCCTGTCCCAGTGAGTCCCTGTCGCACAGCTGCGGTACATGCACCATGTCTCATGCTGGGCAAGGGCATGTGCAGCGGTGCTGCCTGGGCAGCACGGGCAGTGACCCTTCCCCAAAATCCCACAGTTTCCATAAGGGCGCACAGTTCACTGATATCACCGACAGCAACACATTTCAGTGCACACTTAAAATGAAAGCTATTTTCAAGGGGTTTTCTGAATTAGGATTTAGGAACTCAGCCTCTCCCATGTTGCTCATTAGAGATACTGTGATTTTACCTCCAGTTGCAGACATATTGATTTACACTTGGAAGAGAAAAGGAAAATCGATGAGGAGTGGAACGACTGCAGGGCGAGCTGCATGCAGGCGAGGTCTGCGGGAGGGAGGCGGCAGGAAAGCTGCAGCCATTTTGAGGTGCTCAGAGTCTCTTTTTCCACTGAACCAAGCCTTGAAAAAAAATAAAAAACATTCTTACTTTAATCAAGAGATTTAGTGACCCTCTGTTACAAGCTGCACAGCCTACACCACATTGCTGAGAGCAGGATGGCAAAGATCGACGACTGGCCGCTTCTGCAAAATCAGCGGCTGCTGGCATGCACTGTGTTTTCATATTCCACCGGTGAGACACCAGTCATGTTGTGTATTGATTTTTCTTTTGTTTGTCAAAGGCACGGTTTATGTGTGGGAACTAATCCTCTGATCCCTACAGGAGAAAGAACAAAGATCATTTGTTTCCAATGAGCTTTAAATGAAAATCCAGAGTGCTTAATTAGGTAGCTTCTTAGCTCCCTAACCACTGCAGCCCGTGCAGTATTGTTTCTCGCCTTGCCTGACTGCTGGACACTGTCTGTCTGTCTACTTGTGACCCCTTCACAGAAATAGGACGTCTGCCTCCCGCCTGCTGACATCCCGGTTTCTCTTGCAGGAGCTCGTGATTTCTGGAGTGTTGGTGTACAAGCCACCCCTCTTGGACAGCAGATAGACACACCAGCTCTGAAAAACTGCCCAGGCACTGGTCGTTCTTCATGTAGTTAACACGTGAGATGTGGATATCTTGACAAAACCTACACAGATGATTTCCTTGTTTCTGTTTCCTCAGTGGGCCAGGGCTTTTCTCATGCTGACATCAAAGCCCTATGAAGTGCCCTATTTCTCCCTCCTTTTCCTGCTGACTTCTCCTTTGTGCCTTGCTGACTCCTGCAACAGAGGTCTTCGCTGCTGGCTTTTTTTTTTTCTTTTTCAATTTATTTTTTCCTCTCTCTCTCTCATTCCAAAATGATTAATTTCCTTCCCAATCTTTCATCAGGTGAATTCCTAATCAGTCTCATCGAGCGATCCTTTTGCCCAGCAAAGCGTTGCCTGGCTACAATCTGTCTGGCGTGAGGAGCTGAAAAACTGCCTTCCCCTAAGACTGAAACTCTAGCTTTGTCCAAAGGTGTGCCACGTAAATGGATGGCCGTCAGAGTTTAATGACCTCATTAGTACTCGTTTTCAGAGTGCAAAAGCAAGCACTTTCACTTTCAGTGAGATACAGATCTAAACAAAAGAAACAGGGAAAGGACAAGGCAAAGGAGACTCATTTCCAAGATAACTTGTAGCCCACCCCGGGCAAAGATGAACCGCCTTTAGCAAACAACAGCAGACACTGCTAATCATAGACAGTTTTCTGCATTGGCATACCATTAGTCTTCTGAATGCGTATATACACCCTTGTATATATGGGAGGCCAGTGAGAATACACAACCCAATTAAGAATACATATTTCTCCAGTTTCAGATGACAGCAAAATGACGGCAGGTCTGCTGAAAACTCATGGATGTTTGACCTTTGTATTAGACTCATGGAGGAAGAGTCTACTCTAAGAATGTCTCCTTAGGCTGGACCATGAAACATAAACATCAAACCCATTGCTATCGTTATTAATACTACTTGTATATTTTCATGCTACTGTAACACCTATTCCACTGGTGTGGAACAGAATGGACTAAATCTTTGATCATGTCCATTATGTGAATTATTCCAGTGCAACAGCTCCTAAGGTCCCTGGTGTTCACTGGTGAGGTTCATCTCACCTAACTTGAATGACCTGAAATGTAGGTGCCCCTTATGTCTCAGTCACTGAGGTTTCCTCTCTGGTCAGAGAAGAGAAACAGGCAAAGAGTGAAAGGGTGCATCATCCACATTCACCCAGGTTCGTGTTTCATTTTGATGACTGAGACTAGCTACCTAACTCAGAAACAGATGAAATTAAGTGAGGTGAATCCTATCCTGAGAGATTAGTAACTTGCTTATAAAATGAACCCTTCTCATAATGTTTCCACAGGGTTGTAGCCATGCCGCAAAGTCATAACCAGCAAGAAGACTGGTTAGAGTGGAAGAAATGTGCTAGCTCAGGCACAGAATAGCAGTGTAAATGCAGAGAAAGTCCTAGGGGAGAGTAAAATATGCCGTGTTTTGCTTTCACCACTAGTATTTTAGAAATGAATCTCTGAGAGAATTGGAGGAGAAAACTGAGAGTCACCACAGCTGTATTTAGTATAAGGCGCTGTATTTTTGCTAGAGGAAAGCCATGAGAGAGTTTTGAGAGGTGGCCGTGGGGAGCTCAAAATGCTACAGAGATGGGGGAGAGAGGGCAGCTGGCCAGGTCAGATGAGACCCTGAGCACTTAGGAGAAACCTAAGATAATGTTTAAGTATAATCGATAACTCCTTTTTATACATATACATTTCAGACTTTATAGCTTTTGCCTCTCATTTTTTAGATGTCTGGTACTTTATTAGAGTAAACTTCTTCGTTGATGTTAGAAATCACCTCTAACAGGCATAAAGGGCTTTACTACTTCAGGACTGACTATTCCAAAAATAAAATGGTGTCTGCTGGTGAAACAGATGCGAGTCTCTGAGCCTTAAAGAGCAGAACACATGGGTTAGTGTGGGAGCCGTTACTGTCAAGGCTCAGCACGCAAAGCAAGCAAAATGAGGATAAACAGCATCCTTCTGGCATGGCACAGGCCACAGAAAGGCAGCTCTTGCTGTTATTTCCTCCTCTGAGTATTTTTGAGACTTGAAAAATTTTTCCCATCCCATACAAAGACAACACAAGGCTTTCAAAGTCTGTTATGATACATGGGAAAGACTCTTTAGCTGGTATCACTGTATTGAGAGAGGATATTCAGTGGTGAAGCTCAAGGCATTGAGCTCAGGATGAGCAGGGGCTTGAATCACCATTGTCCTCTTCCCTAGTCGGTGTCCTAAGCTCCAGGTGCTGGCTTTCCTCTGGTGGGATCTGTCACCGGCCCAGCAGAGTCTGCAAAGACTTACTAAGGGAAAATGATCCAAGGAAGAAGTTCCTATGAAGATTTTGGGGTGTTTGTTTTTGTTGTTGGATCTGTACCTCTTCAAGGAAAAGTGTTGTACTGAAACATTAGTGACCTGACCTAGTCACACTTTTGTTGTGATGGCCATGGACCGCTTCTCTGTGTGACCTTGGGAGGTAACTCAGGAAAGCAATTTGCAGTCATTCTGCACAGAACCACAGCTCCATGGGAAGATACTTAGGGATCCACAGCATGAAAGACAGTTGACATTACTATGTTAGATGTTGTCCTAAAAGCAGAAAGGACAGTGCATATCCCATAGAGTTTTCTCCAGTTGTCTCCGAATTAAGTGTTTAGAGGAAAAGATCAACAGGCACGTCTTTCTGTAAGGCAGGCTTTATGATCTCCACAATCTGGTGAGCTCAGTTATGCTCTTTAGTGTACAAAAGAAGAATACTGCCTTCTGAAAAAAAAGAAAAAAAAACAAAAACCAAACAACCAAAAACAGAGACCCAACCAAAAAACAAATGAAAGTAAAACAATTAATTTCTATAGGATGGCTTGCATGGGAACTCATACTAAATGATCATAGCAGTTTCTTGCAGTCTGACTCGGTTATGCATCGGTGAACCTGGAAGTGATTTCTGAATGTGGCACTGGAGGGAGAAACCAGGATGGTCTCTTAGAAAGGACACTGAAATCTTTGAAGAAATCCAGCCTGCCAGCTGCACCTCTAAATCCTTTGAGGTTTATGCTTCAGCTATTACTTGCAGTATCAGTTACTAAGCATGTACACACATGCCAAATAAATGGCTTAACAAGGTACACATGGGCACTCACTCTCCTTCCCCCATGTAACAGACAACGGAGGCTCCCCAAATCAGCCTCCATGCCATTTCTTTTCTATATACAGAATTTTTGTCAGCAATGAGAAAGAAGCTAAACAACAGCTTCCCTCATAAGAATCCTTAAACAGCTAAGCAGCTTGATTAATTACTTAGGGATTTCCCTTGGGCTGTTACTAAGGTAACAGTGTAGAAGTGTTTAAAGATGGCTGAATATGCTGTGTGCGCTGGAGGATACATGGTGGCTTTTCAGTAGCAGTCTCCACTGTGAGTTTTATACAGTAATAATGTAGAAAATGAAAGGTGTGTGCGTATGTGCATGTACATATGAAAGTGCAGAGCCCACACAACCCTATGAATGCCCCGATGCATCTGCTCAACATAGAAAAAAAACCCATCTGCTTTGGCTTTCAGGAGGACATAACAGGAAAGAAGTATCAACACCCATTTAAAGGGTGCAGGGCACACATCTCTTCCCAGCTCTACAGAGTCTTCATTTTGCTGGCTGATTTAAAATATCCCCTCTCTCCTCCTCACCGTGTTGGCCCAAGGCTATCTTCCCACTCTCCAGGGCTCCTCTCTCAGGTGGAGATGCCCATGCTGCTGCCCGGTTCCCCTGCGGTACCCACCACAACTTGCTCTGACCTGTGGTGTGGCACAGTGCAACATCCCTGTGCTGAGCGATGGTGCCGCGCAAGTTCTGGTGGTTTCATGCTTCATAGCAGTAAGGCCTTTTCTAGTCAAAACTGGTGAGAGACAAATCAGGAGGCAATTATGGTACAGATTATACCTGCATTGCTCTGTGGGTAATTTGGGAGCATTTGATTGCGTGGGAGAACAATCATCTTGAGTGATGTTCGTGCCAGAATTTTATCAATGTTAATGCCCAAGTTAGCTAACACAGGATATGGAGGTAGTTAGAATTTTTGGCCTCTTACCAGCCAGAGAAACCACTTCCTCACTAACTGATCAACTTGCATCCTTAAGAGAGGAGAAGGAGAGTCCAAGACAAAACTAAGCTCAGAAGACTGATATGGGATAAAAGATTGTTCTGTGTTTAATGACTAACCTGTAGTGGTCTGAGTTCCTCTGCTACCCAGGGAAGTTATTTTTTCTCCTTATCTGACATCCCTCTTCTCCCCAGAGCTTTTGCATGTACCTCACAGCCTCCTCCCTGTCTCTCACTTCTGATAAATGTCTCTGCCCAGCTCCTCCAGCTCTACTCAACTCTGCAGCTGAGCCAACCCAAAGCCTTGAAAGGACTCATGCTGACTTGGTAATTTTCTATTCGTAGACATTCGTTTGCCTTTTATCATGTTTCCAGCAGTGACCACAAGGAGAAACTCTCAAGCTTCCGCAAGGAACCACTCAAAAACATGACACTTGCAGGGCTTTGTGCTATGAGATGCCGAATACCCATAGCTCTCACTTGGCACACCACAGGATGCTTACGGCTCAAACTGTGCAACAAATTAATTCTTCTAGTTTACTGACATTGCCTAAAAAAAAAATAATAAACATTCTGGAGGAACTGAAATAACTTCTGTGAACATCTTTTGCACAAATTGGGAAAAATTTCAGGCTGAGAAAAACAATATCTGAAACAAAATGCTCCAGTGTGATTTGGAGAGAGTTTGATATTTGTCAATACTCTGAAAATGTAGTCACAACATTGCTTTGTGCTACTGCATCTGTATTTTCCTCCCAAAATTGTTTCATTTAAACTGTTGTTGAGTTTTGCATATCATCTGGCAACTTATGGCTACTGTTGTTCTGCTAAACCGTTGAATACCTTTAAACTATCTTTTAGATAGTGCTGCTGTCATATAGCTAATCCCATAGCCCACATAGTTCATTATAGTGCAGCAAATAAAAAGTTCTTTGGCTCACTGTTTCTATACCTTCATAAATTACCCACTTCAGGGATATTTAGAAGATATGGGCCTTATTAACAAGACATTATCACTATTGTTTTGAAGCACCTGTCCGCCCATGTGGTAGGTGATCAAGACAGAGAAGTGTCTTACATCGCTTCTCCCAAAGCAGGCATTTCTCTTTTGTAGTCTTTAAAATTTGACAGGACAAAGCTCTGCGGGAAGGATAAAGCAGTGACAGGGTTTCATTCTCTTTTCCAGCTCCACTTCCCCTGGGTGCAATTTTTTTCCCATTGAGCAATCCTTGCTCTAGTGATCGTGTTTCTCTCTCCTGAGAATCGACAAAGGCGTTTCACCAAGTGAATCACAGGCAACAGGCATCGGATGATTTTTTAATCTCTTGGGAAAAGGAGGAAAGAGGGGTGTTGCCTGCAGCAGTCTCCTGTACTGCAGCAGCAAATTTCAGCCTCTAATCCAGCAGCATCTCAGGCGCTGGTGCCAGTCCTGCCTCCCGCTGCCTCTGGGTTTGGATGTGTAACTCCCGCCAAGGGCAGCAGCATCCTGGAGGGTGCTGCCTGCAGGAAGGGATGAACTGGTCCCCTGTGCTGTGACTGCTGTCCCCACTGAGGTTCTCCGCACACAGAGGCCAGACAGCCCTGCCCACTCATCTCACAGCCTGCATCTTGGCAAGAGGCCCCATGGACGTCTCTGGCCAGCTGAATTCCCAGATGGGAATTGCCATGAGAACATGTTAAAACACAACCCACAGCTTCTAGGACCTTCCTATATTTACTTTCTTGGAAGGCAACTACACTGAGCTTTTGCTGTAAAATAAACAAGTCCATGGCAAGAGGAGGCTGTAAAATACTTAGAGTGTCAGACAGAGAGGCAGTTATATCAGTGTGAGACCGTGGTGCTAGGATGGCCAGGTTGGGACCTGCTGTGGGACAAGGGGAAACAGTCCCGGCCCTTTGCTCTGGATCTTCCAGTTGCGCTATCAACATGAAGGATGATTTCTAGCAACTTTTTCTGGGGTGTTTTCCAGTGTTACTGTTCCCAGTTCGCAGTTTCCCAGCACACACCTGCACAGCCAGTGGAGACCACCCAGCAAGTACAGCAATTCACCTTCAGGTGGATTAGTTTAAACTGCTGATGAATGCAGACCAGACCATGAAACGGAGGATCTGAGCTGCACTTGCAGTGAGGGTATTTGTCCGGTACTGTTCACTCTTTTGTGGAGATTTTGCCTCAACTCCATAGGCAATAACAAGAAGCGTGAAGTGTTGGACTTTTTAAGTGCCTCAACTGTTTGCTCCATGAACTTGGGTCAGAACCTTAAGATAAAGAGAGAAACACCCCCTTGATGAACATAAAATAGTCCTCTAAGGAGCTTTAAGTAAAAAAAGATAAGAAATTCCCTGCTTCAGCATCATAATAGAACTATGAGTGCAATTTTAAATGATAAAATATGAGGGAACACCAAGTTTATGTGGAACCGCAGTAACACTAGGATGAAAAGCAGCGATGACTTCCAACTGTTTAAGAAACAGCTGTGGGAGCCGTTAGGCTCCATGTTTACAGCTCAGATTTGAGGTTTTTCAGAGCAATCTGCACAGTTCTGCGTTCATATGGGACAGAGGATGAGACCTGATGATGCTTTTTGTGTTGGTGTATCAGAAATAGAAAATAAAAGCAAAATGACATGCCCCTTGGCATTTATTACTTTGTTTACTTTCATTTACTTAAGGCTTATTTTTGTATTCTATGAGCTAATTTCCTTGGGAATTGATAAATAACAACTTCCTGGAATATTTTAACCCCTGTAAAATCTTGGCATGCCGTAATGATCTCTCAGCAAACATAAGGCATTTAGACAGACTTTCCCACCCTCCCCACCCCCACAGAAAAGTGTTTGGAGAAGAGTCATGATAAAAGAAAATCTAAGGCGCGCTATGAAGCAAGAAGAAGGGGAATAGCTTTTCCTTGGACAGATATCTTTTTGTGAATCATGAATACAGAGTTGCCAAACACCATAGGTCACTCAGAAACATGGAAAAAAAGGAACACATTATTAACTGTTTTACTGCTACTGGACTGCTGGGGTAGATCTAGGTAGAGGCAGCTCCCTGGATGCACACCGATAGCCCATGGATGGAAAACAAATTAACAGAGGCAAGGAGCAGTGGAAAACCACCAGCAAGTTAAGCGAGAATACATTTGTGATGCTGCTCCTTAGGGCTTCTCTGCTATAAATGACTCTTTCTTCCCCCCCCTCCCCCCCTTTTTAATTTTTATTTTTTTTTAGTCAGTATGATAACCAACATGTGTGAACCACCATGGTATAAAAGCACACTGAAGACACTTATCACAACATGACCAGCTCTATGCTCCTGCCTGAGGCCTACCTCAGAAAGTTTGCCTTATGCTAAAACTAAAATTACCTTGGCTTCACCACATTCCTCTCTCAGGATAGATGTGTTAGTTACCTTTTTAATGGTGAAGATAAGCTTTTACGCTGTGGCTTACAGCAATCTTTAAAGTGAAAATCAGATTTATACCTTTGGAACTGAAGCTGGAAGATCAGTTTTGCAAAATGAGTAATACTGATTAATTGCAAATAGTCAGTGCAGAATTGATCCATTACTGGTCACTTCTTTCTTAACTTTTCTCATCTTCCTCTCTATGTCCAACTTTTATATCTTTATTTTGTCTACACTCAACTGAATCAAAGTGGAAAAGCATGAAAATTAACTTGGTAGAAGACATCTAGTGTCTTTCATCTCTGGAAATGCTTTTAATTACTAGAATAGTTTACTGCTAATGTAGTGGATTTATTGAGCTCTAGAAAATCTTTCAACATTTCATGTGAGGCAGCACACTCGCTTTAAAGTGCTGGTGATAGATGTTTGCTGCTGCTGTTGTAAGCAGCCTAGACCCAGATGTAAGTACTGCTTTATGAAAACCATTTTCCTTGCATCTGTCTCTCTAAAGAAGAAAGGGTGCAGGTGCAGATTCCAGCCAGGATGATCAACATGCCAAAGTAGCATCACTGGGACACCATAAAGCCAGAAGAGAGATGGATTTTGACAAAATGTACAACAGCAGAACACAGGAGAAGGGAAGAGATGAGAGTATCCACCTCCATCAAGCAACAAGGATGCCTCCTTCGGTGATAAGATATGTCCATGATGATAGGTTTTAGTTTAATTGAAGATAGCTGACATTCTTCTGAATAATATTACCTGCGGAAGGAGAGGAGAGGAAAATTAAACATTTTTTACATGCAGATGATGGCTGAGAACTGAATAAGAGTCTAAGACAGGGCTTAAAGGCACAGAAAGACTGTTCCGGGCATGTGAGCATGGGTGTGATGAGGGTTATTTTAATGGTGCCATAAGACAGCTGGCCAAGGCTAGTGGGGATAGAAATGAGATCTGCGGAGATGCTGGATGACAAAAGCTGCAAAAATGGTGATCATGAACACTAATGGTGTAATGGTGTGATGGAAAGCTGGACATGACCTGGCAATGTGTGTTCGCAGCCCAGAAAGGCAACCACATCCTGGGCTGCATGCAAAGAAGCATGGCCAGCAGGTCAAGGGAGGTGATTCTGCCCCTCTACTCTGCTCTGGTGAGACCCCACCTGAGTACTGTGTCCAGCTCTGGAGGACTCAGCACAGGAAAGACATGGACCTGTTACAGCAGGTCTAGAAGAGGGCCACAAAAATGATCAAAGGGCTGGAGCACCTCTGCTATGAGGACAGGCTGAGACAGTTGGGGTTGTTCAGCCTGGAGAAGAGAAGGCTCTGGGGAGACCTTATAGCAGCCTTTTAGCACTTAAAGGGGACCTACAAGAAAGATGGGGACAAACTTTTTAGCAGGGCCTGTTACAATAGGATAAGGGGTAGTGGCTTTAAACTAAAAGTGGGTAGATTTAGACTAGATAAAAGGAAGAAATTTTTTACAATGAGGGTGGTGAAATACTGGAACAGGTTGCCCAGGGAGGTGGTAGATGCCCCATCCCTGGAAACATTCAAGGACAGGTTGGACGGAGCTCTGAGCAGTCTAATCTCGTTGAAGATGACCCTGCTCATTGCAGGGGGTTGGACTAGATGACCTTTAAAGTTCACTTCCAACCCAAAATATTCTATGACTCTATAATGTGAATTTCTGAAGGCCGTTTGTGTGAAAAATGAAGATTCCCCTTTGTCTCCAATGGGCAATTATGGTATAGCTTACCCAGCCATGACAGGTAGCAGTTTCTGCGCTGTGTTGTCTTGTTTGAGAATTTGGAAAAGTCAGGTGCTACTGCAGGTGTGCTTGGGTATTTAGGGCTTCTTCAAGGAGACCTGGTGGACATTGCCTCAGTCTCTATAAGGGAGGCGGGGGAGAGGATCTATAGAGCTATATACACACGCATGCATCACACACACGCACGCATGGGAGTATAGGTCATGCTGTCAGGTGTTAGTGGCCTCCTATCCTCAGTGGGATGGCCACTGAGACCTTCGATTTCTAATTTGTGCCCCTTTGTCTTGATCAGTTAATAAATACTAATTATGCTTTACAAGCCTTATAGTTAAATATCAGGGGTGTGTTTGGGCTAGAGAGGAATACAGTAACTGGCAGCAAGCAAAATACAGCTGCTGTACCAGAAAAGCTAACCCTGCATTAATATGACTCTTTTAGACTATTCAAGTCCTCCATCACATCCTGTTTATGTTTTAATCACTTTCTCTAGGCACATACTGACACTCCCTCTTGCTGGCTTGCCACCAGATGGACTTTAATAAACTATTGTTATATCTGGAAGCACTTTCCTAGCTCTTCATAATTGCTTCTTGTAGTACTTACATGTGTGTTGCAGAGATGTCAGCCTCCACAGCCGTACTTATTGCTATAATTGAGCAGAATATTGTTACTTCCTTTTTTTTTTCTTTTTTTTTTTTTCCCCCAAGGAATCTGAATTATCTGAGATATTCCTCTGTTTCTTTCCAACTCACTCTTTTCTCTGTTCACCCTACAATATGCAACAAGCCCCATGTTCTGGTCCTTACCATGGCTGTGCAACAAAGGGTAGGTAAGATGCTAATGTTAACCTGTAGTCTCTGATTTGGCAGATCGGTGGCAGGAAACCAACTTCTGCCTCCTCTCCTCTCCTCTCCTCTCCTCTCCTC